>PVKH010027198.1:0-13057 GCA_004027955.1 Chaetophractus vellerosus | reverse complement strand
ATCAGTCTTTCATCGGAGCAAACTCATCGAGGACCCTTCATCAGTCTTTCATCGGAGCCCCTGGCTTGCAGCCTGCCAGCGGAACCTGGACTTGTGTATCCCCACGGTCACGTGAGAGACTCTTATAAAATCTTATATTTTTAACAGAGATCTCGTGTTGATTCTGTTTCCCGAGAGAACCCTGACTAGAACAGAACCTAATATGAATGCCCCAAGATTCATGTGGCACACACTTGCAAAACTGAAGGGAGAAATAGATGTCACTACAATAATAGCTGGAGACTTCAATACACCACTCTCAGTATTGGATAGAATGTCTGGACAGAGGGATAAATAAACAGAGAGCTTGAATAACATGATAAATGAACTACACATAGACATCCACATAGCATCGCACCCCAAAACAGCAGTTTTGGGTGCATCAGTCAATGGACCCCTGGGTTGTTGGAAATTAGAATATAGGTTACAGGGTACAAGGTGGGGATAGGGAATGGAAGTTAAGACTTAAAATGTACAGGGTTCCTATTTGGAATGATGGAAATGATTTGGTAATTGGTTGTGGTGATAGAAGCACAAAATTGTGAATGCAATTAACAGAACTTAAATATATATCTGAATATGATTACCAGGGGAAATGTTAGATTGTATATATTGTAACAAAATAAAATATTTTTAAAAATCCATGTAAGTACACTGCCCAAACAGTGAACCCTAAGTTAAACCATGAACTTTAATTGATAGTACAATTACAAAAATGTGCTATCATCAACTGGAACAAATGTTCCACATCAATGAAAGGCATTGGTGGTAGGGTGGTATATGGGAATCCTGTATTTTTTGCATGACTTCTGTAAACCAAACAACTTCTCCAATAAAAGGGGAAAAAATGTTTTCTTTTTTTTTAAAAGATTTATTTTTATTTATTTATATATCCCCCCCTTGCTGCTTGTGCTTGCTGTGTTCATTTACTTTGCGTTTTTCTGTGTCTGCTTGTCTCCCCGTTGCATCATCCTGCTGAGTCAGCTCATTGCGCGGCAGCTTGCCTTCTTCAGGAGGCCACGGAGCCGAACCCGGGGCCTCCCATGTGGTAAGCCAGAGCCCAACCAATTGAGCCACAGCTGGTTCCCTAAAAGTTTCCTTCTTGACATCATTACATCTCAATACTATTTTAGTTTATTTAAAAGACAAGCTAATAGGTTACCAGGGAATGGGGTAGGGGTAAGGAATAAAGAGTTAAGGCTTAAAATGTAAAGTTTCTATTTGAGACAATAGGAAAGTTTTGGTAATGGATGGTGGTGATGGTAGCACAACACTGTAAACATAATTAACAGCACTGCATTATATATTTGAATGTGATTAAAAGGGAAAATGTTAGGTTGTATATATGATACTAGAACTTGCTCTTCCTATTGATAATGAACTCCAGGGTCAGCCTGAGTAAACATAGTCTGCACTTCCCTGCCTCAAGTCAGACAGTTTCAGTTTAGTAGGGACTAAGTCCTTCACGCCTGTTAAGAATTCCAAGCATACACCACTATCAGCCTTTTTATAACAGTCACATATGATAAAGCTAGGATTTAATTCTGGGTCTCAAGATAAATTGTTGAGTGGAAAAAGAGAAAAGCAAGACACAGGACATTGTGAACAAACTCTGCTATTTCAGTGAAAAAAAAAAAACTATGCACATGCAGGTACATGTATGCATAGGCAAAAAAAGGTCAAATCCACATGGCCTGTGTGTGGGTGGAACTGGACAGTACTTGGGCTTGAAATCTGTGGACCTCCACATGGCCTGTGTGTGTGGAACTGGAGAGCACTCTGGTTTGAAATCTGTGGACCTCCACCTGGCCTGTCTGGTGGAACTGGGCAGCACTGTCGCTCTCTCCACACCCTCCCTCCTACATCCCTGGCCCTAGTTGTTTTCTGTGAAAACAGTAGTGAGCAGATTCGGTTTTGAACCAGCCACAAGGAAAGTGGTCAGGAGTTGTGTGGGCAGGAGGGAGGGAGGAGAGCCATTGGAGAACTGAGGATTTGTTTTTACTTTTTTTTTCTTTTTAACATTTTTTATATTAGTAATAAACACAGTGGAAACAAAAAAACAAAACAAACAAACAAACAAAAAAAGGTCAAGTATGTTGGCTTGTCTCTGTGTCCCCTTTGCAAATTTGCTGTCCTATTAAACATGATGGAGAGGCTACAGCATATACAGTATGGATAGACTGGTAAAGCACTGTCCTGGAAAATAAAAAGGATTGTGTTCCAGTCGTGGTTCAGCCACCAATTATTCACCCTCGGAAAGTCGTTTTCAAGGCCTTTATTTCCTCATTGAAAATAATAAATGTGTAGGACTCGATGTTCTCTAACCCCCTTTCTAGTGCTATGTTTCTAGGACATCTTGAGAATTCATCTCAGATAACATAACACTCGTAAACTGTTTACATTAAATCACTTCGATACATTTATTATTAGAAATAATCTACACATGAAGTCTGAATTATTAAAATGTTTTGCTTCTCAAATTTAATAGAGAAAAAAATCACGTTATACTTTTCAAGTCAGAAACAGTAATTCAGAACAAAACTGCAGCATTCTAAATTTTTAAAATCAAAATAAGGTGACCAGGATCACAAAATTTAGCATTCACAGTATTGAATCTAGAAATAATATATAATTAGTAGAATGTTAAAATCAAAAGAGCATTTGACAGAAGGAAAAAGAAAAAGAGAGTGAGAGAGACAGAAAATTTTTTTGAAGCATGTTTCAATGAAAATTACTCCATAAAAACTTTGCACTCAGAATTTGTGAACATGTTACAAGCTTTGGAGGATGTCCAATCCAAATGTCGAAACAGAGCCAAGAGGAGTGGGTGTAAGTCAGTGATTAAATGCCTGCTTTGCATGTATGAAGTCCTGGGTTCAATATCTGGTACCTCCTAAAAAAACAAAAACTAAAGCAAAAACAAAAAACACATAACCAAAATTATTCTGAATTTCCTAAGGACACATTTTGAGGAAGAAAAAGAAGCATTCCTCCCCTTTTCCCTATCTCCCAGTTCCAAAGGGAAGCATTTTAAATTATGCACATCTTTGTTAACAGTTTATAGAAACTAAATTCCCAGATAAAAGGACAATTTAACTTAATATTTCCTCTTCAATTTGTTTTTTATAGCAGACATGTTAATTTCATTTTGAACATGGTATGCCAAATATCCTGAGCTTCCTGGAATGAAGTCATGTAGCTCCCCAAGGAATTTCTTCATGGCATCAATTGATATATAACCTACAAAATAAAATATATGTATTTGAAAGTCTATCATGCTACCTGCTTTTCAGTGTCTTTGTTTTTATTAGAATTCAGTTTCTAAAGAATGATTTTTTTAAAAGAAGGAAAAAAAAGAAATAATACCAGTGAGAAGATTTTTTTTTCTTCTATTAAGCATTACTAACATATTTTAGACAGGGAAAAGAAGGAGATCACAGCCAAACTCTTCTATACTATGGACTATCCATAAAACTAAATTATTATCAGGGAACACCACCTTCCCATCTATCTTTTTAAATACAGATACATGATTAACACTTTGACCGTGAGAATGTAATATCCAACACGAAAGATCCTAAACCATAAAGACTGGGAAATGTCCTTAGTATGTAATCATTTAGAATATTTATCCAACTAGCTACTAACAGCACAACTGCTAACACTGAGGTAACATTCTTCAATTTAAAAAATGGGAAAATTGATATTACTGTTTAGTCCACAAAGAATGTGAGTAATTCTGATGTCATTAATAGTCTGAAGTAAATGAGTATTAAAAGGAACACCTAGAGTGGGTAGAGCTTAAGGCAGGGGTTCTTAACCAGGGGTCCTTGAACTTGAATTGAAATTCAAAAAAACATTATTCTTGTGGGGATGTGTTGGTGCAGATGTGATATATTTATTTAATAATACACAGCATAGTGTGGACTTAGTAAAGGGTCCATGGTTTTCACCTGTCTGGCAAAGGGGTCCGTGAAACAAAAAAGGTTAAGAACCCCTGGCTTAAAGACTTAATACCTTTAAGCAATATTAATTTGATAGCAATTGTTTACTATTTGATTGATTATATTTTATGTGTAATGTATTTATGGTTTATACTAAAATTGAAACCTATTTTTTTTGTTGTTACATATCCCCCCCCTTCTGCTTGCTCTTTCTGTGTGTCCATTCCTCTGTGTTTCTCTATGTCTGCTTCTTGTCTCCCCCCGTCTTTTGCCGCGACACGCTGAGTCATCCCTCTGTGCAGGCAGCTCGCTCTGCTCGTGGGTGGCTCCATTCCGTTTCACAGGTGGCTCCGCTCCGTGTTTTGCGGGAGGCAGAGCTCTGTGTTTTGCGTGCGGCAGCTCCGTGTTTCACGGGTGACTTTGCCATGCCTGTGGCGGCTCCGCCCTGCCTGTGGCGGCTTTTTGCCTTGCCCACGGTGGGTTTGCCCTGCCCACTAGGAGAGGTCCTCGGGAACTGAACCAGGGGCCTCCCATGTGGTATACTGGCGCCCTTATCCACTGGGCTATCCAGCCGGCCCCTGAAACCTATTTTAAAATAAATACTATATGAAAGAAATTCTGATAGTGCTCAAGGATGATTGAATTTAGAACAACCCTACTATAAAGATCAATAGGATATCTTTTTTTTTTAAGATTTATTTTTTATTTATTATATATCCCCCCCTTTTCTGCTTGTTCTTGCTGTGTTCATTTTTGCGTTCTTCTGTGTCTGCTTGTCTCTCCCCGCTGCGGCAACCCGCTGAGTCAGCTCACCGCACGGCAGCCTGCCTGCTCATGGTGGCTTGCCCTGCCCATGGCAGCTTGCCTTCTCAAGGCGGTCTGCCCGCTCAAGGAGGCCCCAGGAACCAAACCCGGGGCCTCCCATGTGGTAGACCAGAGCCCTACCCACTGGGCTACAGCCGGCCCAAGATCAATAGGATATCTATGCCTATAGTTTGTTTCTAATAATAAATTCAGTTAATTAACTGTGCATCTAATCACATAAAATTGATTAATATCTTTAAAACTATTTTAATCATAATCTTTTTCTTTAGAGGATCTCTTGAAGTACTACTGCTATATTTCACATGAGTTAATGATCTGTACCTAATGGCTAGGTTTCTGTATAGAATTAACTAGTGTAGAAAAATATTAATATTTAGGTTAAATGCACATATACACTGAGAGAACTTTCTAGAGACATGTGTGAGGATAGGAGTAAAAAGTAACCACTACATTAATAAATATATTCCTGTAAGCAAAAGAAGGGTAGGGCATTTATAGTGTCAGAAATTGGTTATTGTAGTGGTTTTGAAACAGACAGGACTTTAGGCTGAAATTGACAGAAATGTACTTTAATCTTGTGTGATAAATATAGCATCTCATATCTGACCAAGGGTTGCTCTCATCCAGCAATATATTACAGGTTCCTAAACTTTTAATTATCAGAACCCTTTTTTTTTTTTTTAAAAGACTTATTTATTTTATTACATATCTCCCCTTCCCCCCTGTTGCGGTGACGCGCCGAGACTTGGTCACTGCGCAGGCGCGGCTTTCCCCGCTTGTGGGCGGCTTCTGCTTCTATTCACGGCCGGCTCTTGCTTCAGTTCGCAGGTGGCTGGCTGCGCTCCATTCGCGGGCGACCTGCCCTGCCCGTGGCGGCTTTGCCCTGTCCGTGGCAACTTTTTGACCTGCCCACGGCGGCTCTGGCCCGCCCATGGCGGCTTGCCATTCTCAAGGCCGTCTGCCCGCTCGGAGAGGTCCCCGGGAACTGAACCCGGGGCCTCCCATGTGGTATCCCAGCGCGCTCTTTATCCACTGAGCTATCTAGCCGGGCCCCCAGAACACTTTTAATTATTAGAACCCTTTGGTTTGAAAATTTTGGCTACAATATACTTGCAACTATTTATAATTGTTTTCTTACTTTTATTAATCACACATGTAACTGTCAATCAGAACTCATGAGTGATAACCAATGATATCATATAGAGATTTAATTCTAGTCAAAAGCAAAAACAAACCAAAGAAACCTTGATATTTTAGGGGACATTTGGCAATGCCTGGAGCAATTTTTGGATGTCAGAACTGGGGGTGAGCATAGGTTTCTAGTAGACAAGAGACCAAAATGCATAGGATTGAACCCCTAACAAAGAATTATATGAGGCAAAATATAAATAGTGCCAAGATTGACAAACCCTGTTCTAGGGCATAGCTCCAACTTGTATTTACTATAGCCAAAGAACTCAATTGTATTTCCATAGATTTAACAGTCACTGAGCTTAACCCAACCCATTTTGAGACAGTCAGCTTATAGTCACAAAAATTTGGTACCACAGCTCAAATTAGAACTCTTACTCACTAAATATTTAATTAACACAAGGTGATTTTTCCCAACAAGAAGTTATTCTTGCTTGTACAAGCAGATGGTGTGGTAAAAAAGAGAAGTACTTGTCATTTCACATCACAATTAAAGAAAAATGAATTATTTCTAGAAAATGGAGCTCTCTTCCAAAAAAGTGATATCAAAATATTTAATGTAGAAATATAAAGAAAGAAAATAATTATTCAAATGAAAAAAATCAGAAAATTTTACTTTAGTTCTACCAACAAAATCAACAACAGGTTAAAATTATACTTTAAAAATTCTGACCAGTAATTATTTTTGTAATTTTAGTTTGCCTTTATAGAATACTGTTATGTCTTTTTGAATAGTCAGACAAATTCTTTCCCCAGCAATAAAACATTGAACAGCATTATTACATGTTCAAATCTAAGTATATGTCTTTATTGCATGGCTGATTTTAATATTTATCATTATCTTTTTAATATGTTAAACATTTCGTAAGTCTAAATGAACATGAGAAACTTAATACCTGGTGCTAGAGTTGCCTGAAACAAAATCTATACCACTGATATACCACAACCATGATTTAAAGTACTTACATTTTATCTGAAAGTTTAGGCCTAAGGACTTTAGTCAAGCAAAAACAAATTTGGGCAGCAACTAGCCACTCCCAAGCTTAGGACTTAAGTACTCCTACTTTATTCCTTATTCTTTGCAGTCCACAGTTGTTCTGAGAACCTTGGGACTGATTTTTCTACTATTACACATGGGTAGCAGTTTTCTTTGATTTCTCCACATCTCAGCCCAAAACCACACATTAAAAGTTCTTTTTAAAGTGCTTTTCTAAAGACTTTCTACTTAGGTGAACAACAAGAAAAAAATAACAAAACAAATGGCTATAAGAGATGGTTAGAAGAGAGAGTGAGATGAAAGAAGACATCTAGGAATTTGTAGACTAATTGCAAGGAGTAGTTTTGACACTACAAATCAAGAGAAAATGATAACCATACAAATGATTTTTATATATTTTTAAAACCTATACTTTAAAGACTGCTTGTTTAAGAACAAAGTTTAAAAAAACTATATATTTTTAACATTGTTATCAATGACCCCACTGGGTACTAACCAAATCAAAGTATCCAAATATCCACTTTACTCAGCACTTTTCAAACGGTTCCCTAGATTCCAACTCCTAAATGTCAGCCTCAGTTAGCTGCCTTCTCTTTTTGTAGGGCATTAAGGTAGGAAACACAAACATGGAGTCTGTGGATGCTTGGATGATCCATGAATGGGCTTCTGAGCATCTGTGAGCCTCTTTAAATTATATGTAAAGTTTGTGTGTTGTATGTATGCTTGTGGGGGTGGGTATGAGCACGTTCATACTAGGGATAGGGCCTGTGTTTCACAGATTCTCAAAGACTATGATTGAAGTTGTCCATATAATTTATCTTCCAAATTGGGACACTTGAGAGTAAAAAAAGATTCCAAGGCAACAGGCAAAAACTGGACTGACTCAGGCAAACAATGATGCATATTTACCCTTTTTATAGACTATTGTTTTTACATAGAAAACATGGAACCTATCCTTGGGTCGATTCTGCAGGTTAATTTAGTTAATATGTGAATGAATCTTCTCTATTACCACGTATAATAGAGGGAGCTCTCCTTGCTAGGTATTTGAAGTACAACAGCTTTATTCTACACAAATATTCCTTTGTTTCTCCCTATTTGGATGTAGTGGCTTGGAGTTAAGTACTCCAAAAAGCATGTTCTTAATCTTAATCCATTCCTGTGGGTTTGAACCCATTGTAAATAAGACCTTTCAGTAAGGTTATTTTTAAATAAGTCCAACTTAATCAAGTAGGGTCTTAATCCTATTACTGGAGACCTTATAAAGAAGGCCACAGACAGAAAACTATAGCAAGAAGATGGAAGTCAAAGGTACCTGGAAGAAGAAGGAAAACACATCACCATGTGCGTTGCCACATGACAGAGAAGCCAAGGACCAAGGATCACTGGCACCCAGCCTCAGAAAGCCGCAGTCTTTGGGGAGAAGGCGTCGCCTTGCTGAGGCCTTGATTTTGGACTTCTGGGGGTGGATACATTCCCATTGTTCAAGCCAACCCATTGTCTGCTATTTGTTTTAGCAGCTAGGAAGCTCAAACACTAGGTTCACCCTAAATTTTATTTTAAATTACCTGTTACCATGTTGTTCACCGGATAATTCTGAAGAGGGAAATACATCTGTTTTCCTACAACTGGAGTCCTTATAAAGTGTTTTTCTGTTCTGTAAAATGAAACATAGTAAAAGTTACATTTATATTTGTTTTTTTATGGACTTGGTTTACAAATGAGAAATTATTCCAGGCAATATATAATTTAATTATGTTAGTATGTAATTCAACTATTTGATCAGACTTCATTCTTACTGAGTGAAAATGTTTAGTGTGAACTTCTTTTGTGCTTCTAAGTAATACAGGGCTTATGTAGATATTTTTTGTTTTCTTGGCCATTTTACAAAATAAATATTTATTGAGCATATAGGGACCCAGGTCTTTTTCCCAATAACCCTGAAATTACAATAATACCTTTTACCCATTTATTTATTTATAATAAAGAAGTTGTTGGTTTACAAAAAATCATGCATAAAACACAGGGTTCCCCTATACACCCTATTATTAACACCTTACATTAGTGTGGTACATTTGTTACAACTGATGATAACACATTTTTATAATTGTACTATTGACTATAGTCCCTAGTTTACTTTAGGGTTCACTGTGTTCTGCTCTTCTATGGATTTTTAAAAAAAATTTTTATTCTAGTATTATATATACAACCTAAAATTTCCCCTTTTAACCACATTCAAATATATAGTTCAGTGCTATGTTCACACTGCTGTGCTACCATTAATAATACCACTTAATTAGTTTATATATATATATGCACATATATACACATATTTAAATTAAATATGCCAAAAGGATATAGTACAATCTATTTTAAATGATCATAGCATTTTTTGTTATTCAGTGCTCAAACAAATGTTACTCTATTAACTGATACTTCCATTCTTTACCATAACAAATAATAAATAAGGAAGGTCTGGAAAAACCATGAGGTATAGTAAGAGTCTGAAGAGACTTCTGAATTTTAAAAAATTGAATTATGCTTAATGTCATTGTGTAATATAATTATGTTATAATTTTTAAGAAGCTAAGCAGTTTTCAACTTAGAATATCCTATTTTCTAACTATGCTAAATAACAATTTTATAAAATTTAAACTACATATAACCAATAGATAATTAATAGTATAATACAATTGCATGAAAATTAAAACTTTGAAATAAATAAATTTCTTCCTGAAATTGATTTTTTTCTCTAAAATGTCTAAAATTATACTGAATGATAGCAAAGGATTTATTATCAATTTTTAAAATTAAATTTCATTTAAACTTTTCCAAGAGAAACTACAGCTCATTTAGGATGAGATCCTACAAGTAAAGCAAGATAGTTTCCCATGAATGTCAGGGGCTAAACAAGGATACCTATCATTATCACCATCATCATCGTTGTCATCATTATTATTTACCATGGCTCTAAAAGTTTTGGACAAGCATTAAGAGGGAAAAAAAAGGAAACAGTACACACTGAAATGGGAGAAGCAATACTTTCATTATTTACAAATGATATGATTATGTACCTTGAAAAATCAAGAGGATCAACTGAAAAAGTCTTAGAATTTTAAAGAATCCCAAATGGGTAGGTATAAGATTAATATCCCCAAATCAATAAGTTTCCTGTACACCAGCAATAACTAATAAAAAATAAAATGAAGAGTGCCTAATTATGTGATTATACCAAATACCATTGATAGTACACTTCACATAGATTGTATTATTTATTAATATGTATCAATAAAATTGATTTGTTTAAAAAGTAAAATTAAAATTAAATGGAAAAAATGACCCAATTCACAATTAAACAAAACACATTAACATCTAGGCATACCTATAACAAGAAATTTGTTGTTCCATGTGTGGAAAAACAGAAAACTTTACTAAAAGGTAGAAAAGAAAACAAAGAAAAACAAAAGCATTCTCCAGGATAGGAATATTTACAGTTACAAAGATATCAATTCTTCTCAAATTTAAGTTTAATACAATTCTCAGTAAAATCCCAAAGAGAGTTTAGAGCTTAAGAAAAATAATTCTAAAATGTGCCTGAACAATGAATTAGAAGATCTTAATAACAGACAAGACCAAATTGATAATAGGATGAAAACAATATAATCTATATATCTAGGAATAATCTTAACAAAAGAAGTACAAGATCTACAGGAAGAAAATATGGAAATGTTCCTTGAGGGCCACAAAAGAAAACTTGAACAGTGGGAAAAAATACCATTTTCTTGCATAGGAAGACTTGGTATCACAGACTTTCTCCCGAGTTAATCTATAAACTTTTTAAATGCCAAAAAAATAGCAACAGGATTTTTTTTTTGGAAACACAAACAAGCTGATTCTAACATTGAAATGGAAAAATAAAACAGAAAGAATAGCCAAGAAAATTCTGAAATAGAAGGGAATGAGTTCTAGATATTAAATCATATTATAAACAATGAAAACAGAGTGGTACTGGTAAATGACAGATGAATGGAATAGAATATAAAGACCAAAAATAGACCCAAACACATACAGAGATTTAATATGCAATGAAAGTAGCATTTCAAGAGTGTGGAAAAAAGATGACATTCAATTCAATAACCACAAGTGGGGGGGGAGCTATTTAGAAAAATATAAAGGTGGATCCCTATCTCACACCTTATTCCAAAACATATTACAAATGAGTCAAAGATTTAAATGTGAAAATAAAGATATCATTAGGAAGAAACCATAGGAAAATGTTTTTATAATCCTAAGGTAAAAAGACTTTCTAAAGTATGGCACAAAACCCAGAAAGCCATTGAAGAAAATATTGATAATCACATACACAAAAAATTTCTGCATGACAAAACTCAACATATTTCAAGTCAAAAGATAAACATTAAACTAAGAAAATAATTGCAATTATCTCACAAAGAACTAACTTCTCTAAAACATATAGGGCTCCTACCAAAGAAAACAAAATAAAAAGTCAATCAATACAAAAATGTGCAAAGGATATGAACAGTTAACAGAAAAGGAAATATAAATGGTTCTAACATATATGAAAAGATGCTCAACCTTACTCATAATAATAGCAATACAACTGAAACTGAGTGAGATATTTTATACTGATCAGTTTAGCAAAGATCAAAATATTTTATAGCACACTGAGCTAGAGAAGATCGAGGGGAAAGGATGAACAACCATCCCACTTTGCCCTAGACTGAGGGGTTTCCTGGGTTGTGGGGCTTTTTAGTGCTAAATCCCAGGCAAACTGGGATGGTTGGTCACTCTATCCGGGAAAAGGCGCTTGTATATACAACTAATAGGACAATTTGACAAGACCTATCAAAGTTAGAAATGCACAGCCCCCTTTTTTTTTTTGGTCTTCATTTGCACAGCCTTTTGATCTAGTAATTCCTCATCTAGGAATTGCCCTACAGATGCTCACACACATGCAAAATGATATGATTACAAGATTATTTGCTGCAGCACTGTTTTAGCAGCAATTTAGAAATCACCTAAAAGTCCATTAAAATAGGGGACTGGGAACCGACTGTGGCTCAATTGGTTGGGCTCCGGTTTGCCACATGGGAGGCCCCGGGTTCCATTCCCAGGGTCTCCTGGTGGTGGCGGGCTGCCGCGTGGTAAGCTGACTCAGTGGAGTGTCTTGTCAGGGGGAGATAGGCAGATGCAGAGGGGTGCAGAGCAGATGAACGCAGTGAGCATGGGCAGCAAGGGGGGGATATATAAATAAGTAAATAATAAAATATAGGGGACTAGTTAAATTATGTTAAATAAATTCCATGGAATACACAGTACAAAAATAAAGAAGCTCTTTACATAGTGATATGGAATGCTCTCCGAGGTAAAATATTGAGTGAAAAAAAAGCAAAATGCAGAACGGTGTTTATAATATATTATTATTTGTGGGGAAATAAAGGGAAAAGAGAGAATATTTATATGAATATGAATATTTATATGAATTTTCTAGTATGTGCAAGAAGTTGATAATATTGGTTGCCTCTCAGAGGGAAACTGGCTGGCTAGGGGTAGAGTAGAATACAGACTTTTCATAGTATTCGCTTTTATACAAAGTGGTTTTTGAATAGTGAATGTATTTCCTATTAACAATAATTAAAATTCCAAAATTGAAAAATAGTAAGCAGGAATTAATAGTTAAGGAAAAGATCAAGGGCCGGCTGGATAGCCCAGTGAATAGGGTGCCGGCATACCACATGGGAGGCCCCGGGTTCGATTCCCGGGGACCTCTCCTAGCGGGCAGACTGCCTTGAGAATGGCAAGCCGCCATGGGCGGGTCAGAGCCGCCGTGGGCAGGGCAAAAAGCTGCCACGGACAGGGCAAGAGCCGCCACGGGCAGGGCAGGTCGCCCGCGGATGGAGCGCAGCCAGCCACCCGCGAACTGAAGCAAGCGCCAGCCGTGAACGGACGCAGAGACCGCCCACAAGCGGGGAAAGCCGCGCCTGCGCAGTGACCACTCTCGGCGCGTTGCCGCAGCGGGGGGAAGGGGAGATATGTAATA
>PVKH010027197.1:0-13062 GCA_004027955.1 Chaetophractus vellerosus | reverse complement strand
AACAACACCCAGTTAGAAGAAGTAGTGTCCTACCCTCAGGGACAGGCGATCTCCACCTTGAATTCCTACGCAAAGTTGGAAAGTTACAGCAAGAACTTCCTGAAAAAACTCCAGAATGAAATATGGTCTCAGATATCTACTCGTTCCGAACAAATAGACCTCGACAAAACTGGTATGTTTTTAAGATTTTTTTTTTCATTATAAAAGGATTATGAGTGGTTGCCTAGGGCTGCAATTGAATTTTGAACTTTTTGGAGTTATGGAAATGTTCTACACTGGATTTTGGTGATAGTTGTACAACTCTATAAATTGACTAAAATATCATTAAATGATACACTTGAAATGGATGGATTTTATAGTATGTAAGTTATACATCGAACAACTGTAATTAAGTACATTGTTTTAATTATAAAATATCTTTTTTTTTTAAGAATATATATATATTTTTAAAGATTTATTTATTTTATTACTTATCTCCCCTTCCCCCCCGCTGCGGCGACGCGCCGAGAGTGGAGTGGTCACCGCACAGGCGCGGCTTTCCCCACTTGTGGGCAGTCTCTGCGTCTGTTCACGGCCGGCTTTCAGTTCACGGGTGGCTGGCTGCGCTCCATCCGCGGGCGACCTGCCCTGCCCGTGGTGGCTCTTGCCCTGTCCGTGGCAGCTTCTTGCCCTGCCCACGGCGGCTCCGGCCCGCCCATGGCGGCTTGCCATTCTCAAGGCGGTCTGCCCGCTAGGAGAGGTCCCCGGGAATCGAACACGGGACCTCCCATGTGGTATGCCGGCGCCCTATCCACTGGGCTATCCAGCCGGCCCCTATAAAATATCTTAATATTATGAACATAAAGAAGAAAATAAAATTGCCTGCAATCCTATCTCTCAGATTAATTCAATATTAATATCTTTTATCTTCCCCCCTCCCATCTCTCCCATCTTTCCCATCTTTCCCATCTCTCCCGTCTCTCCTTCTCTCCCATCTCTCCCGTCTCTCCCGTCTCTCCCTCTCTCCCATCTCTCCCATCTCTCCCTCTCTCCTGTCAGGCACATACACACACTTTTTTTTTTTAATGGTATCACATTGTATATATCAGCATTGTCCAATAAAACTTTCTGGGATGATGGAAAGTTATATTAATTGTGCCATTCAATGTGACAGTTAGTAGCTACGTGTGGCTATCGAGTGCTGGAAATGTGGTAATGTAACTGTGGAACCGAATTTTTATTTACCTTTAATTCATTTTCATTTTAATAATCACATGTGGCTGGTAGCTGTTGATCTGGGTAATACAGTTGGGTAACTATTTCATCAGTTACAATTACATTTGGCCATACCTATGAGAAGAAACCAAAGTAACCGTGACTTACACAGGATAGAATTACTTTGTCTTTTCACAAACAAGTCCAAAGGTAAGCAGACCGAGCTGGTACGGCTTACTGCAGTGTCCGGGGCCCTCTCTTCCACATTTCCTTTAGGGACACCTCCAGCCCCTTCCTCAAGGATACCCCTGAGATTGCACACATCATTTCTGCTGACATCCCGTTGGCCAGAACCTCATCACATGTCACGCCTAGTTGGGAAAATGGGAGCAGGAAATATACTCTTTACTTGGGCCAGTCAGGCACCCAGATAAAAATTGGGGACCCAATTAGTATAGAAGGAGAGAATGTTTATTGAGACTAAGCTATATTATCTGACTTACCTCCTTTCCCATCAACCACATATCATGAACTTTTGTCCATTTCCTTAAATATTCTTTCTTGACATTGTTTTCAGGTTGGGAATAATATTTCATTTTATGTACGTACCATAATTTGTTTAACCTATCCTGAATTATTGGTCAAACAGGTCATTTTCAATGTTTTGCTCTTACAAAGGTCTTGCAGGGATCATCCTTGTACCTACATCTTTATACACAGCCGTGATTATTTTTCACATTCTGATCGTTTTTGTTATTTTTTCTTCCATCTTTCTGGTGATGGATATCCTAGTTAAGATGCTTTATGAATCCTTTATGGTTTTACTGAGCTCTTTTCAAAACTACATGCCAAGAGATACTTGATGTGACTGTGAGCTTATTTATTTCTGAGAAATCTGCTACCTTCACGCATTTCCTCTGCAGATAAAATGCCTCCAAACAATTGGAACTGAAATTCGGCAGCACTCGATGGAGAGGAATTGGGATCTTCCCCTGATGTTAAAGGCTAATTTTAAACATGCACAAATTGGCTGAAGGCAGGTTTAAGGTCACCTCCTGGGCAGCTCTGGGCTCCATCTGGCATGTACACACTGCAAAGGCAGCGGCAAGGAAAAGGCTGCCTGTTTCCTCCCGATAGGTGGGGAAGGGGGGAGATGGCAGCATCTCAGTCTAGTACCAACTCTGTGTGTCTCTCTCGGGGAGTTTACAATGATGCGACAAAGGCAGTTATTGCCATTATAGAAATTCTCAACGGGAAGGTCTGGGACCAAGGCTAGGGCAAGGGCCACCAAAAGGGGACAGCTGTCGTCCAGAAGGCCTCACTGAGTGGATTCCCATGACTTTACTGGCTCTCACATGTTGATGTCTGTCTTAGGTTGGGTTCCTCAGAAGCAGACAATGTCCATGTGAAATTTATATATTGGGAAGTATTCCCAGAAAAAACCGGAGAGTGGTAAGGAAATAAGGAAGTGGGGCCAGGAAGGAAAGGATAAGCAAAGTCCCATGGAGAGTAAACTCGGCTTTCTGTAAGGGGCCATTCCAGAGATGGTGGAGGTCTGACCTTAGAGCTGTCTCAGTCAGGGGCAGAGTCACTAGAGAATTTATATTCCAGCACAATTCTGGCTCTTCAAGTATGAGGCAAAGAGCATTCACGCAACCCAAGAGCAGCCTGCCAAAGAAAACACAGGTGCTAGCTGTAGGGACGGAAAGTCCTGGGAGCTGAGCGCACAAAAGCGGTCAAGGATTCTGGGGGCTGGGGGCAGAGTCTCTCGAGGAGCTTGGTAGTAATCAGTGGCCCGCACTCTACCCAAAACCTGACGAATCAGTCTCTGGGGCTCTTGCGTGTTTATAACCTTCCCACGAGCTCGTGCCAGCGACGTTGGGCACTACTACCTCTGAACTTGCCGCGGTCTTGAGTCTGGTTGCCAGCTTTGCACTTCAGAATGATCAAAGCCCAGCGAACCAATCTCTACCTGATTTAGTCACTGTTGTATGCACGACAGCTGGCACTTAGTAGGTGATCAGCTTATTAAATATAACTTGAGAGACCAATGTAGAGAAAAAGAACAACTATTTTTTAACAATGAGAACCAACAGTGCACTCATGTATGAACATGTACACTCATGTCCTTCGACTAGCGCTCTCTCTCCCGGTGGAAATGCCAAGTGAGAAGCTAAATCTCAATCAAAAGACTACTGGGTGTGTGTGGAATAGGGCAAAGGAGCTAGTATCAGGATTGAAATGTCTCTGTTTTAGAGACATTTAAATGGAGAGCCGTCTCTACTTTAAAATGAAATTTGCACATCTGAATCTATTTCTGTCTCTCTCTGTGACTTGGTGAGCCTGGGGCCAGGAGACGCCTGCTTCTTCAGCACTGTCCAAGCGAACATTTTGCAATGGTGAAAGTGTTCTATATCTACACTGTCCAATATGGTAGCCTGTAGCCACGTGGAGCTCTAGCACTTGAAGTATGGCTAGGGTGATTGAGTTACTGAATTTTAAATTTTCAGTTGTTTAAACTTACATTTAAACAGCAACGTGTGGCTGGTGGCTGGCTGGGGCATTGAACAGCAGAGCTCTGAGCAGGCTTGAGTAGACATTGCTGTGGTTACCCATTGTTGTTCACATATTTTCTCTCCTTCAATGTTAGCCTTCACTGCCTTGCTCCTGACAAACACCTCATTTTTCTCTTCTAAGTAAATAAACCAATTCATTCTGGTTACTTTCCAGCTTCGCTGGCCTGGGACCAACCCTGTCATTTGCAGATAATTTTGCTTATCTTTGCCCTAATCTTTTATGTGTTGATTTTATAGTTGCATTCTCAGAGTCAAACTTATTTCCAATATTTCTGACTTCTTAAGGAACATTTCCCCACAGCCTGATCCAGTGTTCATAGCTCTAAATTGCCAAAAAAAAAAAAACCTGTCAAGAAACAAAACCATTTTGAAATGACTAAAGATTCATTCGTATCCTAGACCAGATAATAACACAATTAACCTAAGTTTTTAAAATACGACCTTCCTCCTAAGCAACTTCGATGAGTTCCAAATAGCGTAGTGAATAGGTTATTAAGAAAGTTTGAGTATTTTTTTAAAAGATCTTATTTATTTATTACACACTCCCCCCCTTTCTGCTTGTTCTTGCCGTGTTCACTCTTGTGTTCTTTCTGTTCTTTCGTGTCTGCTCGCTGTTTAGAATCCCCACAGCCTCGCCACGTCCCTGCACAAGCCCCCAAGCCAGGTTCTCTCGGGGCCCCTGTGACTAACGGGGAGCGCGATTTCCACTTTCCCTTCTCTGCAGGCTGTGTGGACACCAAGGAGGCTGATCTTTATTTCCTTATTGACGGCTCCACCAGCATCCAGAACGACCAGTTCGATGAGATCAAGAACTTCATGTCGGACGTGGTAGGGATGTTCGGCGTCGGCCCCGACCAGGTCCGCGTGGGGGCCGCGCAGTTCTCGGACGACAGGCGAGTGGAGTTTCCTGTCGGCGCCTACTCCAGCGACGCTGTCTTAAGAAAGGCAGTTTTGAACATCGAGCAGCTCTACGGCGACACCTACACGGGGAAAGCCCTGGAATTTATGCTGCCCGTGATCGAGGCGGGAAGCGGGCACCGCGCAGGCGAGGTTCCCCGCCACCTGGTCGTGCTGACCGACGGGAAGTCCGCAGACGGAGTCCTGGAGCCTGCGGAGAAGCTGCGGGCGGCAGGCGTCGTCCTCCACGCCGTCGGCATCGGGGAGGCCAACAGGACGCAGCTGCACCAGATAGCGGGCAGCGAGGACAGGGTGAGCTTTGGGCAGAACTTTGACTCTTTGAAAGGCATAAAAGATGAAGTCGTTCACAGCATCTGCACTCAAAAAGGTGAGCGAAACAAGAGGCTTTATTCTCTGCATCTTGCTTCCAGAGGCCAGGCCGAGACCAGGGCTGACGTGAGCTGAGCCCGGCGCGCTGTCTTGCTGCCAACTTCCTTTACCGTCACGGAGGGCAAGGCCAGCTGCCGGGATCGGGCTGGCGCCCTCTCAGAGGTCGTAAGTAGGAAGGTTGCTAAGAATGTGGTGGCCTGGACAGAGCCCACTGCTGTGGGGAGCGGGAGGCCGTCTCCCACGTGTGGTCACGTGTGCACAGGTGACCCGGAGGCGGGTATGTGCAGTGGAAGAAAACGGGCTCTGGATTTAGGTAAAAGGCTCGCTTTTCCACCTGAGTCTCAAACTTCCTCAACTATGAAATGAGCATAAATGAGACTCCTTTTAGGCTTAGCACGATAAACACCAGCCATTATTTTTATAATGTGAATGTGTATCTGTGCGTACGTAACCATTGTTCATTTTTATTTATAGCAGAAACACGTTCACATTTTTGTTCTGACTAAAAATTAAGCACCAAAAGTTAGGAAGAACAACTTGCAAATTCCTGTATCTGGTTGTTTGCAACCAGATTATAATAGTTATTGCAATAGTTACTAATTCAGATGGTATGTGTTGATTGCTAGTACTAGCGTGAGAAAATATCTACTGCTGAGAGGCATGTTAGCTTCCCGGGTACGAAACAGGGTGCCAGAGTCGGAACGGAGGTTCCAGCCCCAGCTCCACCTCTTCTTAGCCGAATAGGCTACTTGCTCTCTCCCTGCCTTGACTCCCTTGTTTATAGGGCTGTTGTGAAGCTTGGAGGTGATCAAGTGTGTGGAGCTCTTAGGAGAATGCCTGGTCCATAGTAAATGCTGTAAAATAATTAGCTATTGATCACTGATGAGGAAAGGAAGAGAATCCAAATTTATTTGAACATACTATCAAATGAAAATGTGTTCTAATTTTCTCTGAGTCATTATAAAACAACAAAAAAGAAAAATAAAGAAGCAATTAGGTAACATTAATAACAAAATTCTAAATCACAATTTTGTTTTTCCTTGTTATGGACAGTATTAGAGTTTGGTTCTCAGGATGTCTTAGAAAGAAGGTGTGAATGACAGGTCCCCAGTGCTCCCTGGGCCAATGCCAGTCAGAGTGAAAGGTTTTCAGGAAGCATAAAGTAGACCGCATTTCAGGTTCTTTCCAGGGAGGAGGTTCTGGACCAGTCTCCAGAGTTGCAGTACCTGTCTTGCGGGTCAGGTAATCGCAGTTCAGGGAGGCAGCCTGGTCACTGTCGTACCTGGAGGGAGACCCAGGCTGTGGACAAGGAAATGAGCCATAAAGCGGTGAAAGAGAGGCAGGTAAACGAAAGCACCAAAGCGTGAAGGGCTAGGAAAAAACGACTCATCTCAGAGGAAGGCACAGTGTGCTGGTTCAGGGACAGGTGAAAGCCCTGTGACTACAAACCAAAACCCAAACTACACATTCCTGCGGGGTATTTCTCTCAAGTAGTATCCCAAAGGTGAGCAGTCCAGGGCCACTAGAGAGGCAGCTCCACCCTCAGCACTTTCTCAGCATTTTTAGGTCCATCCAGTGGAAAGAGACACTGGACCAGGGAAGTCCCCCACGCCCAGGTTTATTTTAATGGTAAGGTCCAGAAGTGGCCAAACCATTCCTGCTCACGTCAATTGGCCAAAACGTGGTCACACGGGCACATCTAGCTTCAAAGGAGGCAGGGGGCAACAGAACCGTGTCGGAGAAGAAAGGGAGAGCAGATACCAGGTGCTAAGACGCAGCCTTTGTCCCAGGCAGATGCGGAGAGGCGGGCCTTGCGAGTGAAGAGCTGCCCGTGGAAGTCCACTCCTTACAAGGGTCCCGGGGGGCACGTCCTCCACACTGCACAGCAGGGGGCTCTGCCAAGGCCACGGACTCTCGGCGACTTTCCCACCTGGGGCTTCCAAGGTGGCTCCAGGGTAGCTCAGGGGGCAGTTCCCAGCCCTTCTGGTGGGGGGAGGGTGGGTGTGGAGCCTTACGTGACGCAAGTTACTAAAGACTAATTAATGCCTTTTTATTCTGCTGTGGCTGATGCTCACAGTTTACTTTCGAGGTGTGGGGAGTGCACAATGTGAGTGTTGAGGGAGGTACTGGAAAGAGGGTTGGCAGAGATAGAAAGAGGGACAAAAGGGATACGAATCAGAGAGAGATGCTAATAACAATATATTCGCTATTGTATATGTGCATATATCCATATATACAACAAATGTGCACGGATTAATAGCACGGCGTTTTCCTATGGTGTATGGAAATTGGTCTTATATGCGTGTGTATGTGTACATTTGTACGTACGTCCATTTCCACATGGATTTCTGTCCGTATGCACATACATATCAATTTCTGCTCAGTGCATTATCTGCTAATTTTACTATAAATAAGAGAACATTCCAGGTTGAATGGATATGTGCTTACGCAAGCACTTGTTATCTATAATAGATTTTTACTCCAATTTCTAATGTTAATTTATAGCATTTATGAAACCATTTTAAATTATCCCAGAAAAAATCCTACTTAGATTACTAGGAATATTGTTTTGCAAGAATATACACAAAACTGTGGAATGCTAATCCTATGAGTGCAGGGAATTGATTACTTTGGTCTGATTCCTTTTTTGGTCACCATTGCAAGCCTGGTGCTTGACGTTTCCTTATGCCATCGATAATTATGAAATAATACATTGTGAATTAATGAATGATGGATGAATGAATGAAGGAAGGAAGGAATACACACTGTGGAAGCTGCATTTTCTCTTTAAAGTTCCTTGGGTAACCTTCAATGGATTTCTGACTTAGGGTACTAGTCAGCAGGCTACTACTAAAGAAGCAAATAAAATTTTCAGAGGCAATAGCAATAATTAATTGCTTGAATTAATTACCAATATCTTCCGATTAATACATTTATTTCTGATTTACTATTTCTTACTCTGAGCACCATGTCAACCCAATCTTTTTCTGTTTCTGTTTTGTTTTGTTTTTGTTTTTAAATAACATGCAGGATGTGAAGACATGAAGGCTGACATCATGTTTCTGGTAGACAGTTCTGGAAGTATAGGACATGAAAATTTTGGGAAAATGAAAACCTTCATGCAAAACCTGCTAGCTAAGATTCAAATTGGTCCAGACAAAAACCAAATTGGTGTCATTCAGTTCAGTGGTGACAGCAAGGAAGAGTTCCAGCTTAATAAATACTTTACGCTGAAAGAAATTTCCAACGCGATAGAGAGAATGCCTCTCATTGGTCAAAACACTTTGACTGGAAGTGCGCTCACCTTTGTAGCTCAGTACTTCACCCCCTCCAAGGGAGCCCGTCCTGGCGTCAGAAGTTTCCTCATCCTTATCACAGATGGAGAAGCACAGGACGGCGTGAGAGCTCCTGCGGAAAATCTTAGAGGCAAAGGTGTGACCATCTTTTCTGTGGGGGTGTACGGTGCCAACAGAACTCAGCTGGAGGAGATCAGTGGGGATGCCAGCCTGGTTTTCCAAGTTGAGAACTTTGACCACCTGAAGGCATTAGAGAGTAAACTCATCTTTCGCGTGTGCGCTGCCCATGGTAAGTGGCCCTGTTATCCTTCAGGATTCGAGCATCTGAGCTGTTGACTCTATAGTGGGTGAATAGAGCATTTTACCCTGGGCTTTGAGCCTATCTGGACTTCAGTGCTAAATTTTGGCCTTATGTATGCTATGTTGAAACGCCTACGAACTCCAGGGATGTTCCACATTCATTATTTTGGCAGCTAGCATTCACAGGAAACAAAATAGATTAGCTTTGGTGACTTCAAGTATATTCCAAGAAGGTCTCGAAGTACATTAATCTTCTAACTTTTTAATACCTCCAAGCCTGGACTTTCCAGAGCCAACTTTTAATCCCAGAATTGTTTCTTGGCTACCTATTACCGTTGTTAAACAGCAAACAATTAGAAAGACATTCATTTTCCTCTTAGTTAAATTAAATCCAGTACTTTGCCCTCCTGCTTCCCATACCCTGTGTATCTCAAAGTTCTGTGTGTGTTTTCATCACTTCACATTGTTCTTCTTAACCTCTATTGACCAGGTATTTTAGATTTGCCCGTACCTGTATCTATCCCATCAGAAATTTTTGATTTATCTTTTTCTCTGATTGCTTGGGGTCATTATTTTTATCTCTCAAATTATAGACCTTTTCAAATCATATTAAATAACCTTCAGTTTGAGGCTATCAATTGTTAATGGCTCTTGAATGCACACTTGCTATAAATACAGACATAAAATAAAAACCTTGACGTTTATCATGTGCTATTACCTGTGTTTTGGGTACAACTAAGAGAACAAACAAAAGTTGTTAGTAAGTTTGTTGTATACTGCCCTCCATTTGACTTTATTCTTCAAAATTGTGTGTATGAAATTTTCAGAAAGTTAACAAATAAAATGTCTCCTTATGATCTCTGAGTTTTAGCAACAGTTCTAAGATTTCCCTCATAACAGCTTAATTAGAGATTTTCCATCCTCCAAAATGGGCAGGGATTCCAAAATCCTTGGTCATGCCACACACTCTTAGAAATGTGTACTTTGGTTACAGCCCCACCTTTGAAATCAGGGCTCTTGCTGACTTTTATTTTTATTATTTTTAAAGAAGCTTTAGATTACATATGTTACATCAAAAATTTAGGGGATTCCCATGTACCCCACCCCCTCCCCCTCCCACACTTTCCCCCATTAACAACATCCTTCATTAGTATGGTACATTTGTTACAACTGATGAACACATACTGAAGCATTGCCACTAACCATGGTCTGTAGTTTACATTATGGTTTACACTTTGCACCACACAATTTTATAGGTTTTTGACAAAATGTATAATGGCCTGTATCTGTCATTGCAAGGTCATGCAGGACAATTCCAATGTACCAAAAATGCCCCATGTTACACCTTTTCTTCCCTCTCCCTCCCCTCAGAACCCCTGGTGACCAGTGTCTTTATATCAATGTTACTAGTTCTTCCATTGCTAGAATAATGTCTACTCTAGTCCACAGTTTCATTCCCCCCTTATGTTTGTTCATTCCTCAGTCCTGAGGATTTGGGGATGGTGATGCCTGTTCTGGTTCTGATTGAGAGGGGGCTTAGATCCCATGGGGCAGATGGATGGGACTGTCTTGCTTGTGGTTGTAGATACTCTGCTTTTCTTTGGATGGGATGATAACACAATCATCCTTTTGTTAGTTGTCCTGGGCGAGTCTGATGAACTGGAGGGGAGGTGTTGGCTGCAACTCTGCTGAGATTCGGGGCTCAACTGGCACATGAACAGTTCCTGGCATTTCTTAATTTTGATAAATACAATATTTGTGGAGGCCCTGCCTATAGCATAAGGTGTTATCTGGGAAAAAGTAAAATTTCAGCTGATTCATACACTAAGTCAACTCCTAAGTATTTATCAGTTCATGACTAGTCATCAAATCTCAGTGGGCCATTGTCCCAGGTTTCTACAGATATAGCCTGGGCTCAATCCACAGTGTCTGAGACTTGAAAATTTGAGACATCATAGTCAAATTTAAGGATTGGAAGCAAAATAGACAGGGTGGGAAGTGGAGAAAGCAAAACTTTGGCAGGCATGTGCTTAAGTTATTGAGAGAAGGGAAGCAGGGGATAGAGAGTACCATTCTTGGAGACCCAGCCAGAGTGGCAGCTTGGCTTCTAATATGGAGAAGGGTTTGGGCCTAAGGAAGAGGTGGTAGGACCCTTAGCTGTCCCCTACTTGGGACCTCTTTCTGAGTTCTGATTTAGGAGGCCAGGGCATGGCATGTATGGAAGGGAGATTCTACCAGAAGCTCAGAAGACAGCTGGAGCCAGAGGGAATAAGATAAAAGCCCTGGCTTATCCATAGAGCTCCTGAGCTCTTTAAAACAGCAGACTAGTTTGGTAAACATCAGTCATGTCTCCTCACTATATTGGCATTGAACCAGCTTCTGACATTTCCTTTCGATTGAAAGCCCGATTAGCAAAAACCATTACCTCTCCGAATGAGGTTTAGCAGTACAGGGTGGTGTGGTGTAAGGGCCACCAATCATGGACTCATATAGGTAAAGGTACACAGGTCCTTGGAACCATGATCCTAGACACGTTGCACGTCTCTGAACCTCGGCTTTGAGCTCAGAAAAATGGCAACAGCCACTTCTGAGATCTAAATGAGATGTAGTGTCTAGCACACAGTAGGCTCATGGCACATGCTAGTTTGCTCCGTCTCAGTGGTCTTTGTAGAGTGAGCTGCAGGACAGTGTGTGATTTCCACTTCTTCTTTCAGATTGTAAAAGGATCCAGCTGTTAGACATTGTGTTTTTGCTGGATAATTCGGGCAGCATCAGTTCACAACAGCTGGAAAGCATGATTAACCTGACCGTCCATTTGGTGAAGAAGGCAGACGTTGGCCAGGACCGAGTTCAGTTTGGAGCTCTCAGATACTCTGATCAACCTGAGGTTCTTTTCTTCCTTAACACATACTCCAAAAGAT
Organism: Chaetophractus vellerosus; assembly: GCA_004027955.1. Classification (NCBI taxonomy): domain Eukaryota; kingdom Metazoa; phylum Chordata; class Mammalia; order Cingulata; family Chlamyphoridae; genus Chaetophractus; species Chaetophractus vellerosus. Next base: position 1,488 of record PVKH010027197.1, on the reverse strand, counting down.
CAGAAATCATTGAGAATCTGCGGAGGCGCCGGGACACCGGCGGGAATACCTACACCGCCAGGGCTCTCGACCACGCAAACGTCCTGTTCACGGAGGGACATGGCAGCCGCATCAGGCAAAACGTAAAGCAGATGCTGATTGTCATCACCGATGGGGTATCCCACGACCACGAACTGCTCAATGACACTGCACTGAAATTAAGAAACAAGGGCATCGTCATCTACGCGGTGGGTGTTGGACAGGCCAACAAAGATGAACTTGAGACCATAGCCGGGAATAAAGAGAATACTATCCATGTAGATAATTTCGACAAACTGAAAGATATTTACCTGCCTATACAAGAAAAAGTGTGTGCCAATGCGCTAGAGGGTAAGTTGTTATTTTCAGAGTTTCTATGGGGATAGGAAGAAAAGTTTAATCAAAAATAAATGATAAGGCTTGACCCCCCACTCCCTGGGGATCATAGGTTGAACATGTCTCTGTTGAGGCTTCCACTTGCCTCATCTCTATGAAGAAATAGGCTGAGTGAGTCCCTTCCCACTGTACAGCACGCATTGAAAAGTTAGACAAGAAAGTTCCAAAGCATTCCTGGCCGCCTTTCAAACTGTTGACACTCTTCGGGCAGAAAGGGACTCTTCTGAGGTTGTGTCTACCTTGCCCTGCCTAATGGCTGCTCCGCTGCTCAGTTTGGTTTTGATGCAGCTGCTGGCGGAGGGGGGGGTGGAGTCAGTTTCAGGCTAAACTCAAGTGGAGAGTTTCATCGTTTAAACTGATGGACTTTTGTCTCTCGAGATCCAGGGCCCTCTAAGTGGGATCATAGGCAGCCTATAGGACCACGGGAAGTCCAAGTGGTCTAACGCCTGGATAAGGGCCGTTAGCATAGTGGAGGGACATGGGAGCTGACTGTGGGGTTGGAAGACTGGCTGCTAGGATGGGGAGGAAGGGCACTGAGCTGAGTATGTGAGGTAACAGTGGGGAAGGGTAGCCTGGAGGCACCCCATCTGGGTAAGGAGAGGGGAGCGTTGCCATTTGATCTCCAGAGCAGCAGAGGTTGACAAGAAGGTGTCTAAGAGGGCTGCTGTGCCTCCCTGGAGGAAGAGAACCCTTGCCCTGTATTAGCCCAGTCCTCCCAACCTGGCAGAGGAATCACCCAACTAACTTCCTTTCTTCTTTCTCTCTTTACTCTCTGCCTCCCTCCCTCCCCTCTTCTTCCTTTGCTCCTTTCTTCTTCCTCTCTATCCTGTAACCAACAGGAAACCCGCTTTCGTATCCAACACAAATCATGCCTGTAAGACTGATGTTAACCCACCCCAGTCTCTGTAACCAGTCCAACCCCAAACAACTCTCCCCCCAAATACTGTGTCAGAGCAGCATTTGCTGTGCTCAGTGAACTAAGCCAGACCACCATGGCTCTACCTTCTTTAACTAAGCAATATATTCAGCTCTTTGGTTTCAGATCTTGAATGATGGTCTCATCTTCAACTAAAG
>PVKH010027196.1:0-13050 GCA_004027955.1 Chaetophractus vellerosus | reverse complement strand
AGGAGTCTGGGATGGTGATGTCCCCTCCACCTCCAAGTGAGAGGGGGCTTATATCCCATGGATAAGATGGATGAGATTATCCTGCCTGCAGCTGCAGACTCTTTCCATTCCCTGGGATGGTCGTTGTCCATCATCATCGACAATGGGTGTTATTACCTGGAGGAAATTAACAGGAGAGACTGAGAGAGAAAGTAGGGGTGAGGTAAAAAGAGGCAAAGTAAAGACATTGGAGCATACTGCTATTTATGGAATGGAAGCAAGAAAATGAGCTGGAGAGAAGTAAAATAGAACCTTAGAAAGGCAGTAAGGAAAGGGGAAAGTAGAGAAGAGACAATTTCCAGCAGTACCCAGGGACTGGCAAGGTCTACTCAAATGTTAATGTGTATACAGATCACCTGACATCTTATTGAAGTGCAGATTATAATTCAGTAGGTGGGAAAGTGGGCCCGAGGCTCTGCTTTCCAACCAGGCTTCCAAGTAACTCCGGTGCTGCTCTTCCACAGACCACACTTTAGGTAGAAATTTAGAGAAATGGGGATGGAGTCACAGAGAATGAGCCATTGCATTTTTGAAATAAGAAGTCAGTGGTGACTTTTAATAAATAGGTTTTTAAAAAAGCAGTGAAGGAAGAAGCCAGATGGCATGAGTTCAAGGAGTGTGTAGACAATGCTAAAATGGAGGCAGTTATTGTAGACTATACTGTTCATAAAAATTGAGGCTAAAGAGAAAAGAAGCAATAGGACAGAAGACACAGGGGTAATAAGAATATGAAAAGGAAACTATTTACAATAAAGAATGTTCTAGTCTGACATAAAGCAGTATTTCTGATAAAGAAGTAAATACAAAATGTTATATATATTTTACCCCATACTGCTTAGAAAGTTACCAGTTTAATTTTACTTCCCTTACGAAAGTCAAAAATCAATCCATATCACTTCCCCTCTAACATTATAGAGACCTTAGAATATTTAAACACCATTATCTTCCTCCTATCTTAGAGTACTTTATTTCCTCCTTGTTTGCTTTATCAAATTAGTTGATAGGTACAAAAAATTAATGGATCTTATTATTATTATTTCTCAATTATTAGTTTATGTAAACATTTGTCTATATTTTGCCCACATGTTTCCTCATTTCTCTTCTCACCATGCTGTCTTGGGGATTCATTCTTTCCAAGTGTGTGCAATATCCTTCCTGAGTAGTCTTGCCACTCCAGGTGAGGCGATGGCACCATCAGCGTGAACAGCGCCTGGGAGCTTGGTAGAACCGCAGCTTTTAAGTGCTGCTCCTAATTAGTCAAAATCTGTGCATTAACAAGATCCCGAGGTGACTTATGGGCATGTTGAAATTTGAGACTTTCTAAGTCGGGCATTTCTAACAAGTTTCCAGATGATGCCCATTCTTCTGGTACTGGTCTGAGAGACAAAACCTTGTAGCAAGGCTTGAGGTCCATTTAATGTCATTTGCTGGTGGTAAATAATCTCACAATTTGTTGTCTGTAAAAGTCTTTATTGTATACTTATCATGGAGCTTTTGCTTTGTGGAGCGTAAGATTCAAGGTTATTTTGTCTCATTTCAGAGATACTCCTTTTCTTTCTGATTCTGATTGATTCTGTTGAAAAATCTATTCGTCTAATTTGCCTTCCCCAGTAGCAAACCTGTTTGTCCCGTCTGATGCTTTAAAGAACTTCTCATTTTCTTTGAGGTTCTATGGGTTTTTTTTAACTAATGGTTTAATTGTGACTTTCTTTTTCTTTATCTGATTTGGAATCTATTGTGATTATTGAATCTGGGTGTTAAGTCTTTAGCAATTCTGGAATGTTCTTAATTATTTTCTCTGTGAATATTGCCCACCCCCATTTTCCTCTGTTCTTTCCTTATGGAATGCCTTTTAAGCATTTTCTGGACCTTCTCATTCAACCCTTCATATATCTTAACCTCCCTTTCATGTTTTATAGTTTTTGCCTCTCTGTGCTGCATTCTGGATAATTTTTTGAGTACTAACTTACAGTTTACTAATTTTCCCTTCAGATGTGCTTTATCTTCTATTTAATATTTATACTAAGTTTATTTCCAATATATATCTAATGTGTTTCCATTCCTCTAGGTTATAAATAGATGATTAGAAAGATAGATAAATGACAGGTAGATAGTCACTCTTCCTAGGATTTTTAATGCTGTCATTAAATCATTTCAAATATATTTATTTTTTAGTCTGTGCCCAATAATTCCTCTATCAGGGATTTCTGAAAGTCTAATTTGTTCCTTGTGCTGGCTATTGTTTAAAGTGGCTTGTTTCCCTTGAGCAGTACTCATCAAATTTAATGTGTATGTGAATCACGTGAGCATCTTGTTAAATTTCATGTTTTGATTTATTAGGTTTAGGGTGAGGCCTGAGATTTTTCTTTTCTAACAAGCTCCCAAGTGGTACTGACACTGTGGGTCCATATACTGCTCTTTGAGTAGTGAGTTCTAGAATAAGTTATTATTTTGTATTATTTGCTTATATTTCAGGGGGATTTATGTTGAGGAATTTTATGTGACCCAGCCTGAGAGTTTGTTCCTATGGAAATAGTTTGTTTTAACTTCTGTCAGGACATTAAACTAGGACGTGTGTGTGTGTGTGTGTGTGTGTGTGTTTATTCATGTGTATGTGCTGAATTTTGGCTTGTGAATTCCAAATTATATATACGTGTATGCCAAATATGTATTAGGGCTGACCTGTTATGAAATCTCAAAGAAGACTTTTCTTCCACCTTTCCCCCTCTAATCTAGAGCCAAAATGAGAAAGACAAGATTCTATGGCTTATCTCTTTGCTTGTGGGCAAACATTTTCTATTGCACTCTTGCACTCTATGGCCAACTACCACTTTACATGGGTCCAAGGTCTTCTCTCCTCATCTAGCGTATCCATTAAACCCAAGTCCTTAGCACACCCTTGGGAAGCTTATGTTTATGTTTTTCAGCTTTCTTGTCATATTTTGATCATATTTGTAGGTGTTTCTTACATTTTCTCTACTATTTCTAGATGTTTCATATTGGGATATAGTTCAAGACATCTAGTATAAAATATTATTGGAAATATAAACCTGCCAAATATTTTAGAAGGATTTCCAAACAGGATGGTTAGAATAAAATGAAGTATAAATGCCTAAATATTAACCGTTAAAATCCCAAGGATCTGGAATTACTCAAACATAAAAACTACCAGATAGATGGGATTTTACTTAGATTTTTGTCAACTAAACTTTACCATCATTACAGTGAATTTTTCCCTTTACAACCAGTTGTGTTGGCGTAGTATAGACACAGCCTGAATCACTGTGAGGGATGGAGATTGAGTTTGAATCTATAAAAAGACAAAAAAGAGGTGTGATGCCATGGAGACTGATTATTTTTTCTCTTTCCTAGGGAAATATTCAGAACCAAAGTGATGAGCAAATTTAATTTCAGATTACTAAATGCAAGTACAGGTATATCAAGTGTAGTCATTTGCAAATGTGTCTGGCTCTGGTAACTAAGATACTCTAGAAGAACTTATTCTACCAGTGCTTTGTTCCAGTTTCGTGACAATAAACTGGCTAGGAAAGCAATAGCGTGGGCACTTTCTCTCTCATCTTTTAGATGCTCTAATTCTTTACATTGTTCTACCAAATAAAAATCAAGTTTAATCAAGAAAGTGTTCCCTGAATTTGAAGTGCCTTGGGCAAATCTGACTATAGACTATGCTGTGACCTAAGGGCCATAAAAAAGAAGGAAGCTGAGACCAAATGGTCTAGAAGCTTGGAAGAATAAAAAGTCTTTAGAGATTCACTCCTCAGGTTGCTTCCAGACTGTCCAGTGTTGTGATTGAAAGAGGCCCTCATGCTTCAGGTAATCTTTGGTAACAAAACAGGATAGAAAGGTAGAGGTAACCACTCTCCAGTCGGCTTGGAGAGAGACTAGGAAGGAGGCCAAGCTGTGAAAGATCATTTGAAATCTGGCAAGCAGTAATATAATGCCGGGTCATTGTTTATTCATGCCTGGGCTCTAGTTATGAGATACTGAGATGGAGGCAACATAGTGCAGTGTTCAAAGGTGCAGGCTTCAGTGGCAGTCTAACTGGCTTCAAATTCAACCTTCCCTGCTTCCCTGGTGTGTGTCATTTAAATTCACTGAGCCTCAGTTTCTTCATCTATAATAGAAAGATAACCGACCTCATAAAACTTTTGAAAGAATTAAGTGAAATAATAACATAAAGCACTTAGCACAGTGCCTGGTATCTGGTAAGAACTTAAAATCATTTACAATAATGATGATGATGCGTAGCGGGTTATGGCAGTGAAAGGGTCTAGCTAGTGTCTGGCAACAAAAGCTAGGGATCAGATAGAGCTTAATTGTTTGTTTTTTCATTCATTAGTCATTCATCAGGCAGTTAATAAATACCAGATACTGTGCTGGGTAGCTGGAATTTTGGAATGTTAGGCAGGAAAACAGAGACTGATAGACAGTTTTAGAGACTGGCCAAGGGAGCAAAGAAGAACATGCTTCAACTGGGAGATTCCATGACTATTCACAGTTCATAACTGGCATAATCTAAGAGGTCCACCAATGGCAAATCTGTGTTAGATCATACCATGTATGAAGAAAGAACCCACTAGTATATCTTCATTTGCCATGACTGACTTGGAAATGAAGCAGAAGTTGGCGTTTGGGTAGAAGGCTTCACTCACTCCAACTCTGAGGGGCAAGAAGACAAAGATAAAAATGAAAACAAAGATGAAAGAGGATGAGGAGGTGGAGGAGGAGGAGAAGCAGCAGAAACAGAGGAAAAAGAAGAGAATAAGAACAAGAACAAAAACAAAAAGAAGCAGCAGCAGCAGTGGTGGCGGCAATATATGGCTGTAAGAAATATTATAGAAATGGCTGTGGTTAATTCTGAAGTACCCACTTTTCTGGGCTTGATTCATCTGAGGAATATTGTGGCACAAAATAAAGTGCCCTGATAAGGTGTGGAGTCCCATGCTTAATTTTGAGTATCCATTTGACCACATTCTACTTGTTCAAACTTTAATATATGAATTCACCTCTCTTAGCCTCCATTTTGTCATTTTATTTGGGGCTGTGAAACTAATTGAGTTAATGTGGAAAAGTACAGCATAATGGATAAAAATGGATGTGCTGGGTATCTCCAGGTCCTCCCTCTATTCTTTTTCACCCAACCCATACGAAGGTTGCATGGGTTCAGTTTGGCTAAAAGAGGTACTGGATGAGTGGAAGGAGAGTGAGATCAGCATATATATTCTGCCACACATCCCAGATTGACTGTGTCCTCCTAACAAAGTTCACAGCTTCTATCAGAGGTCCGTTTGAGGCAGGTTAGTACAGGGAAAGAGGGAAGACTGAGTCACAGCTGGAACCCAGCAGAGAACATGGCTGTGAGACCCTGCCCAGACCAAAGCTGGAAAGACGCTGCTGAGACCCGGGCCACAAGACCCCATTAGGAAGCCCAAATAACTCCAAACTAGGCCTCCTGAGTCCCAGATAACTCAAAACAAAAGGACTCCTCATTGGTCCCCTGGAGCTAACAGGTGGGAATCATAAGGCAACCAATCAGAACAGCGAACAGCAGGGGCCCCTCCCCAATGTGAGGAAAAGGGAGGACAAAAGGTCTTAAAAAGGCTCACGTCTCGCTCTGGATCACACCTGCTCCCGTGTCTGGATTGTGTACTATCTCTTTTCCTGTTTCTTAATAAACTCTTTACTCCCTTGCCTACCCCATGGCATGTCCTTAAATTCCTTTATGCGACATAGCCAAGAACCTAGAAGCAGAACCCAGAGCGTTCCACTAGCACTGTCAGCATTGCTTTCTCTCTGAATTCCCATCGTTGTTCCCCTGCTACTTCTGGCTTCTCCCTCTGTCCCTAGCCCCAGGTACTGAAGCATCTCTTGTTGTGGGCCCTCACTCTTGCCTAATACCTTTATGAAACTCACCCCAAATTTCTCAATTTATTTGTGCCTCTTGTTTCCTGCCTGATCATGAGGGCTCTGCTAATTCAGTGGGGATTCACATCTGCCCCATCTCTTACTAGGCTTTCTTGCCTCAGTTTCCTGATCTATTGTTTTGGGTGCAAGATTGTTGTGAGGATTATGTGGAGCATGGTACTCATTCAATACATGATAATTACTTATTTATAAGTGTAAAAACACTTTGACAAATCCCAACTGCTATACACATGGAAGATTAATTGATGACAATGACATTAAATACTAGCTTGGAGTCCCTTTTAGCATTACAGAGAAATTAGGAAAGGACTATTGTACAAAAGAAAAATGAAGGAAGAATTATTTATATTTAAAATAAATTAAAACCTACCCAGGGTGCTTCCAGTGAGCCTTACCTCCTGATATTCTTGCCTTGATGCAGTTCCCTCCTACATAGAATAGGGTTGGCCCATGAAACCAATAGGATATTGCAGAAATGATGGCATGGATTTCTAGGTCTGGATCACAGAACATTTGTGTTTTCCACCTTGATTTTTCTTGGATTGCTCACTCTGGGGGAAGCCAGGAGAATACTCAAGCAGTCCTGTGGAGAAAGGTCCATGTGGCAAGGAACTGAGGTCTCCTATCAATAGTCAGCACCAGCAGGCCAGCCATGTGGTTTAACCATCTCAGAAGTGGATACTTCAACTTCAGTCAAGCCTTCAGATGGTTTCATCTGGCATCTTGCAACCTCATGAGAGAACCTAAGCCAGAACTGCCAAGCCAAGCTGCTCCTAAATTCCTGATCCACTGGAACTGTCAGGTAATAAATATTTATTGGTATTTTAAGCCTTTAAGTTTGGTGGTAGTTTGTTACACAGCATTAAATAAATAATGCACTTCCCTTCAAACCAACACATGTGTTGAATACTCAGGAATTTATTTGAAAAGCTAATCCCTGAATTTCTTGATAACAATTCATTTAAATTTTATGAATCCTATGGGAATCAAGCCACAATGATCTAATATCCTAATAAGAAAATTCAATATTGTTTTTCTTTCTGCTTCCCCAGTGATAGACTACTTTATCATGGTCTGGGTTTAGTCTATCTCTAAACAGAAAACAGCTTCCACTATTACCCTGGAGATCTCATTTCATAATATAATCATTCTTGGCCACAGGAAAGCTACTAGATCAGATTAGTATTATTTTTATATTTCCTTATATTCTTTATAGTATTGGTACTACATTTATTTTATTGTGCCATATATTCATTTTCAATAATGTTTAAACATTTCAGTGCTAATACAATTCTAATTCTTTCATTCTGTTACTTACAGCTTAGACAAAGCCTATTTTTTGGCCTCTTTATCCTTTAATCTTTATTCATAAATCACTTAGTTCATCTTCTTTCCTGGTTATTCCAGTTCTTTGAACTCATTCCAGCTGTATCAGAAAAAGAAAAGGAATTCCATCCTGAGCAATGTGGTCTGACCACAGTGTTATCTCAGCAATGCATTGAATACTTACTTGGAATACCTTTCATTCAATTTGTGAGGCAATGTAACACCTAAGAATGGGAAATATTTCGGTTTTAAAATTCTATTACTTGTTGCGGAATGTGTTCCCATAAAATAGGTTGGGGCCACCAAAGATTCAACGGATTGAAGGAGTTGCCCCCACATAGAGCTCAGGATTTTTCATTTTGGACCCAGTGAAAATGTAGAGTAATCACCAGAGTGATCTAAAGCACCTGTTTGGGGTGCTTTACATAGCTCCCAGAAGAGAATCCTACAGCAGCCTTGAATGAATGGAAGGAGGAGACTGCCCACCTGCAGAAAAGATTTGTGAGTAGAGTACTCCATGCCATGGAGGGCAGTGCCCATCCTCCACTGGCAGTGCAAGCCTCCTTGAGAGCTATTCTGTAGCTGGAGTTGGAAGCTCCATTTCCCAAAAGCTGGGGGAACCTGCACCAACCTCTCCAGGCAACTGTAGGTGAGTAGTTGGACATCTGGGGCTCCATCCCCACACCCCAACAGGATAGGAGGGCACTGTGTTTCCTCGGCCTCTCTGGGCAATTGCAGGTGCTTTTGGCCTGCACAGACTGACCTGAATGCCTTCAATTCCATCCCCACCCCACCCCATAGGATAGGAGGGGGCTGGTGTTTCTTTAGCCTCTCAGGGCAACCGCAGGCACTTTTGGCTGGGACATACTGAATAGTAATACACCTGCTACTCCATCCCCACACCCTAATAGGATAGGAGGAGAGCTGTGTTTCATTGGCCTCTCTGGGCAACTGCAGGAGCTTTTGGCCTGCATGAACTGGACTGTTGGCCCCCAATAGGACAAGAGGGAGGCAGTGTCTCTGTAGCCTCTCTGGGCAACTGTAGGTGCTTCAGCCCACACAGACTGAATAGTCGGACATGTGTGGCTCCATTCCTGCCCCCCAATAGGATAGGAGGGGACCAATGTTCCCTCAGCCTTTCCGGGCAAGTGCTGGTGCTTTTGGCCCACACAGACTAGTTTGTTGGGTGCCTGTTGTTTCATCCCAACCCCTTGAAGGGCAGAAGGGACAGTACACACTCAGCCTCTCAGGGCAACTTCAGGTGCTTTTGGCCCACATGGATTAGCTTGTTGGGCACTCCAGAAGACCCATCCTCACCCTTGACAGGGGAAGATGGGTGCCAGGTCTACCTCACTCTACCTGGGAAACTGTAGTCTGTTTTGACCTGCAGAGCTTAATTTGCTGCCCACATCTGTAGCTCCAACCCTCCCCAGGCAAGGGAGGAAGAGGTGCAAAGCTTCATAAGTCTCTCCGAGCAACTACAGACAGTCTAGGCCTGCACCACTTGGATTGCTACACACAGCTGTGGCTCCGTCCCTAGCCCTGGCAGAGGAGAAAGGTGGGAGATGTTTCATCAGTCCCTGGGCAACACAAGCGGCATCAGCCTCAACCTTATAGTACCAGCTACATCCTCAGCTCCTACTACACAACCAACAAAGGGAAAAAGACAAGAAAGCCCTAAACTAAAGAGAGAAATGGTGCCCAGAATAAATACATCTAGTAAGCCAATAAAAAAAATTTCAGTCCATAGTAAGAAACAAAAAGATATGGCCCAGTCAAAGGAAAAAGACAAGCTTCCAGATGACATAAAAGAGTTGAGACAACTAATCATAGATGTTCAAACAAACCTCCTTAATAAATTCAATGGGGGACCGGCTGTGGCCCAGTCGATAGGGCACCGGTACACCACTTGGGAGGCCCCGGGTTCGGTTCCCAGGGGCCTCTCTGAGCAGGGCAGACCACCTTGAGGGGGCAAGCCACCGTGGGCGGGGCAGAGCCACTGTGGGCGGGCAAAAAAAAGCCGCCACGGGCAGGGCAAAGCTGCCACGGGCAAGGCAAGTCGCCCACGAGCAGAACAGAGCCACCCATGAGCAGAGCAGAGTCACCCGCCAGCAGGGCAAGCCGCCCGCGAGTGGGGAAGGCCACCGCTCACCGGTAAGCTGACTCGGCACGTCGCCGCAGCGGGGGGAGACAAAGCAGGCACAGAAGAACGCAAAAATGAATACAGCAAGAACAAGCAGAAAGGGGTTGGATATGAAAAAATAAAAAATAAATTCAGTGGGATGGCTACAGAGATTAAGGATATTAAGAAGACATTGGGTGAGCACAAAGAAGAATTTGAAAGCATACATAGAAATATAGCAGATCTTACAGGAATGAAAGGAATGATAAATGAAATGAAAAATACACTGGAGGCATATATCAGCAGATTTAAGGAGGCAGAAAAAGGATCAGTGAGCTTGAAGACATGGCCTCTAAAAGCGGACATACAAAAAAACAGATAAAGAAAAGATTGAAAAAAAAAAAAAAACCCCAGCATACTACTGTCAGAAAGATAGTTACATAGACCAATGGAACTGAATTGATGGGTCAGAAACAGACCCTCCCATCTATGGTCAAGTGATTTTTGAAAAGCCTGTCAAACCAACCCAGCTGGCACGGTAACTGTATTTAACAAATGGTGCTGGGAAAACTGGATATACATAGCCAAAAGAAAGGAAGAGGACCTCTATCTCACACCTTATACAAAATTTACTAAAAATGGATCAAAGACCTAACTATAAAATCTATAACCAAGAAGCTCCCAGAGGAAAATGTAGGGAAACATCTTCAAGATCTGGTGGTAGGTGGTGGATTTTTAAACCTTACACTGAAAGCATGAGCAACAAAAGAAAACATAGATAAATGACACCTCCTCAAACTTAAACACTTTTGTGATCCAAAGGATTTCGTCAAGAAGGTGAAAAGGCAGCGCACTGAATGGGAGAAAATATTTGGAAACCACATATCCAATAAGGGTTTGATTTCCATTTTATATAAAGAGATTGGGCAACTCAACAATAAAAAAGCAAGAAATCCAATTGAAAAATGGGCAAAAAGACTTAGATATTTCTCCAAAGAGGAAATATAAATGGCCAAAAAGCACATGAAAAATGTTCACTATGACTAGCTAATAGGGAAATGAAAATCAAAACAACAATGAGATATCGTTTCATCCCTCATAGACAGTTCCTCAGGAAGCTAAATATAGAATTGCCATGTGATCTGGCAATTCCTGTACTAGGAATATATCCAGAAGAACTGAAAACTGTGTCACAAACCGACATCTGCACAATGATATTCATAACAGCGTTACTCACAATTGCCAAAAGATGGAAACAACCCTTGTCCATCAACCAATAAATGGATAAACAAAATAGGTGTATACATACAATGGAATACTCTGCTGCAATAAGAAATGAAATTGGGACACATTTGATAACATGGATGAACTTTGAAGACCTTATGTTAAGTGAAATAAGCCAGACACAAAAGGACAAATATTGCAGTCTCATTAATATGAGCTAAATTCAAAGAATAAACACATACACAGAGCCCTTCTCATCATTCCTGGCCTAGAATAAGCTCTCAAAACACCACCATCATCATCTTCAATTTTCTTATGTAAAAGGCATTCTTTCTATGAAATATTGAGAAACACTAAAGCCATGGGAATGACTATTTTTAATAGGTCCAGTGTCGTCTTCCCGCTACGATAATTGTTCTTTAAAATCAGTTATCAACCACAACCAGTTCCTTTTTTGCCTGCTTACCCCACTGCAAAGAACACAATTTTAATTCTCTTGCACTCTATTTTTATATATTTTAAAAACATACATATTCGATTTAGTTTCTCAAAGGGTTAGCACAGATCAGCCATACAAGAGAATGAATAGGCAAAACAAAAGGAAGAAGAGAGCCAAACAAAACAAAACCTGAGGTATAGGTAGGTCTGTACTTAATGGAAAAAGATAAAAGCAAACCAGATGGAAATATTATATCTTTTTTTTTGCACTGAATAGAGCAGATAATCAAAAACACCTTCTACCGAAAAGTTAGGCAAAGCAGAGATTCTACACACAGCTCATTTTTTATCATCCTTTGGTTTAGAGAAACATATGCTTTTATAACTGGGTTCTGAAATGATCACTTAAAGAAGCTGAGTAAATATTTTCAAGATAAGCCTGGAGATCTTACTGTCTCTACATCACCAGCAGACCAAAGAGAGAGAGAGAGAGAGAGGGAGGGAGGGAGAGAGAGAGAGAGAGTTTCCTCTTTAAACATGTCACTTAAGAGTTAATGGGAGTATTATTATGATTGATAGGCCAGAGTCTTTGTCTTCAGAGAAAATAGCAGCAACACTTAATGGAATAGAAATTGGCCAATATTTACATTGGAGGTGAAGTCACATTTTATTTCATCTGGGGTCAAATGTTACTGAATGCAAAATACATTCCTTAGATTGATGCTGCCCTCAATTCACCCCAACCTGGGTGTCTGTGAATCCCCGGAACTCTTGGAATCTGTTTCCATTTGAAATATTCCCAAGCTTTAGAGTTAGCCACTAAGGAAGATTACTGGGAGTCTTCATTCCAGAGTAGATGAATAACTGTAGGTTAGTAAAGCATATACTTCAAGCTCTAAAAACTATAAATGCTAAAACACCTTCCTAACTGCATGAGCACACAATGCCTATTAAAGTAAAGTAGTCTCCACATAAAGCAAAATATTCAGCTGAATATTTCAGGCTTATAGAGACGATAGCAACTCAGTTCTACTAATGGCTGTGACTGAAACAAAACAAAATAAGGTCTTATTTATCCCACTACTCTAGTTGATAAATACAAGATGATTTTCTTATTCTAGTTTGATAATCTGATATTTAAAATAAAGAAGTGTCAGATATATAGCTCTGTTAGTGCATTCTTTCCTGTCTGATTTGTGACACCTGCATTAAATTAAAGTGAAAGGAACCAGGCATCCACTGAGATTAAACAGAAAGATCATTTTAGTTAGACTTTTGGAAGGCCCCTAGGAAGCCAAAATTATTTGTTTGATAACCAATTGCCTTAAATAAGTGAGAATGGGGGTTTCTCAGAAGGAATGTGCTGTCATGTTTGTGTCAGGATCGAAGAGTGTTACCACAGTGTTGTGTATTCTCCTTTCTGCCCCCAATTCCCCACTTCCCATTCTTCCTTAAAATTACTCCATTCAGGGTTTTGCCTTTGCCATTACAAGGAAACTCACTCTTACTGTAATCACCAATAGCCTGTGCTCTAAGTTAAGGTCAATTCTTTCATTTGCTACAGCTGACCACACCCTTCTGGGTTTTCAGTATAATAAACTCATCTAGTTTCCCTCCTATCTTATTGGAGTCTCCCAGATGCCTTTACTTATTCCTCTTCATCTCTCCAACCTCTAAATATAGGCGTGCTCAAGGCTCAGGCTTTAGGCTCACTTCCTCAAAGATGCTGACGATATACATCTCCCTGGAAATCTAGACTCATACTTCAGCTGCCAATTTGAAGTCTTCACTGGGACACATAATAGAAATCTCAACCTGAGACTGTAAAGCAGTTGAAAAGTTTGTCCCTCAGTTAACGACAATTCTCCCCCTTCAGTTGCTTGGCCAAATACCTTGGAAGCATCCTTGACTCCTCTCTTTTTCCTGTATCTCACATCCAGCAGCAACTGTTGTTG
>PVKH010027195.1:0-13062 GCA_004027955.1 Chaetophractus vellerosus | reverse complement strand
TTTAAAATTGTTTCTACATATATGCAACACAAAAGTTCCCATTTTAGACACTTTCAAGAATATAATTCAGTGGTATTAACTACATTCACAATGTTAGGCTACCATCACCACCGTTCATTAGCAAAGCTTTTCTATCACCTCAAACAGAAATTCTGTAATGCCTTGGAATTAGGATCTCATGTATGTATGTATATATCTCTGATTTTTTCTTTCCTTTAACATCAACTGAGCCAACAGTGTCTAATTCCTTGTTGTCCCCATGCTTTACAGATTTAGTATGTGAAACAACATCTATAGGCAAGGAACTATCATTTTGAAATGGATATGAAATTGTAGATGGTGGGTAAGGAAGTGGCATAGTTGGAAATAATGTCTCTGACTCTCAGTAGTCACTTGTTCAGTAATAGGAAGAATAGGGGTTGAGAAACCATGTCTAAATCCCACCTACTACCTGTTTCTGTACGGCTTGCAAGTTCAGAGTGGTCTTAACATTTTCAAATGGTTGAAAGAAATCAAAAGAATAGTGTTTCAAGACAAGTGGAAATCATATGAAATTCAAATTTGGGGAACCATAAATAAAGTTTTGTTTAAACACCATTATACTCATTCTTTTCCATATTGGCCCTGACTGCTTTCACACTATAAGTTTATGGGCTGCCAAGCCTAAATTATTTACTCCCTGTATCTTTACAGAAAAAGTCTGAACTGGAAGAAAGCATTAGGGAGGCAACATGAAGGGTTGTCAATCTGATAAAATGTACCCTTTGCAGAGAAATTAGACATTGTGTTTGGAACAAAACAATACCACACCCATTTTCAAACTGATAAAGTTGTTTTTATGGTAATGAGAATTAATAGGGCATACACTCTCAGGCTGCTTTCAGGCCCCCATTCAAAACTTCTGTTTCAGCCTTCACGGCCTTGTGAATGACTGTAACCAGGGGTCCCCAATTGGTTTTGAGTCCTACTGTTGCCTTTTGCATTCTTAATAACAATTATTTTATTTTATTTTTAAAATTATATATCCTCCCTTTCTGCTTGTTCTTGCTGTGTTGATTTTTGCGTTCTTCTGTGTCTGCTCGTCTCCCCCCCCGTTGCGGCGAGCTCACCAGGCGGTGGCCTTGCCCGCTCGTGGGCGGCTTTGCTCTGCCATGGCGGCTTGCCTTCTCAAGGCAGTCTGCCTGCTCAAGGAGGTCCTGGGTTCCGTTCCCGGGGCCTCCCACGTGGTAAGCTGGCACTCTACCAATTGAGCTACAGCCGGCCCCCCAGTGTAGTTTTTAAAATAGGCTAAACATTTCAGTTAGTAGCACAACCAGTGGAATCCCGAAGTATTCAAATAATCATGTAAAAAAAGATCAAGAAAAGCGTGGACAATTCCAGGGAGGCACATGAGCAGTGGCTCAATGATGAGAAGCAACCTGGGAAAATACAATCTATACACAATTACCTTCCTGCCTAATTCCTCCCTCATTTACAGTAGACCAGGCAGAGATTTTCAATTGAAAGACTGCCTTGCCGAGCAGGTGTAGCTCAGCTGCTTCGCATGTACGAAGTCCCGGGTTCAATCCCCGGTACCTCCAAAAAAGAAAAAAGAAAAAAAAAAGACTGTTATTCTACAGGGAGTCTACTGAATTTAGCACTTAGAATATTAAAAAACTAGTAAAGAGCAAAGAATTTTGCACCACACAGTGTGTACTATATCTTCAAAATGCCACATTGTTAATGTGAGTAGATAAGTTTGCTTCAAAAATTAAATTACTATATTAAACTTTGTTTTGGGAGAGCTTTAAAATACTCTTTTGATGGGCAAAGCTTGGAATATTAAAATAACATGAAATTCATATCTGAGCATCTCTCTGTAACTTCAGGACTGGTTGAGCCAGCTCATTTAGAAAGAGAAAGGATAAAGAATTCCTTCCAAAGTCTTCAAAACACATTCACTGTATAGTGTTAGAATTGATTGAGAAGGGAGTCTCTTAGCTTTGTCAATGCTGTAATTACAATAACACATTTCCAAAACATTCACCAGCAAGTCCACAGGCCTCTGTCTTGCAAACTTGCAACTCCTATGTGTGGGTTTTGTTATTAACTCTAGGTTTGAATTAGAATTCCCTATCTTACAGCTTGGAGCTAAACTCTGTTTACAAAACAGTATTTACACTTGACTAATTTTGCAGATCAAACTAATTAAATCAATTAAACTGGTGATTAACCAAATGAAGGCTGATTGCAAAAATTAGTGGGTTTATTTTGGAGGACTGGAAGTAAGCTAATTACTGCAGTGATTACTTGAACCTGGAGTACTCTAAATGTGGTATAAATTGAAACCTCATAGTGAATTAGACTGGGAATTCATTACAGTTTAAAGCACTGTTAATACTATTCAGTCTGTTCCTCCTTGGGGGAAATTTCCTCTCTCTGTGTTTTGTGTACTGGTAAACAATTGCTTGGGTTATGTGCTTTTTGTGGTGCAATCCAGTAAAATGGAAGACACTGAAGAAAAGTTATTTACTTTTCGAAAGACATACATCAGTGTCTGTCAAACTTTAATGTGCACATGTATCACCTGAGGATCTCGTTAAAAGGCAGATTTTGATTTAGTAACTTTGGGGGTAGAAGTGATGGTGGGGTGGGGACATTGGGGCGTGGCGTGTGTGTGAAGTCAGCTGCGTGTGTGCACACGTGCTTATATGTGCCTGCGTTAAGATTCTGCCTGGCAAACTTCCAGGAGATGCTGCCGGTGCTGCTTGCTGGTTCTTGGACCACACTTTGAACAACAAGAACATACACTGAAGCAGACAGCTACACTGTCGGAATTGGATTTTGATGATTCAGGATGGGATATGGAGTCCAAGGGTGGATGCATTCATTGATGATGAAACCTGACCCATTATTGCTAGACCTGCCTGAGCAGGTGGCCTGGGCATCAGTGATGCCTACTACTGATAGGTCCTCATCCAGAGGTTTTGCGCCTGGTTTTCTTATGCAGGCATGTGAGTAACAGAGTATTTATGTCCATATATAATGCACACTACTAATTGGTTTTTAAAGCATATCATTTTAACAAAATGTGCGTGCAGCTGAGCATGTGGTCTACATTTTGCTGATTTAAATATCACTGAGCTTTCAGGTCTCTGTTTTGCCTTAGTTTGAGATTTATGAGATGGTATTTACAATAAAAAGAGAAAGGCTTCAGGTTTTGTTCAAAGAAGAGAGATGTTGGTTTTATGCAAAATTTTAAAAGAAAGCAAGCAGCCTCCTTTTGCATCCAAAGTGGAGGATAGGTGTGTCTTTATTTTCAGTGTAGTGCCTACTTTTGATATTGGGAAAAAAGTTAATTTTCCCAGTTAATCAATGAACCTGTCTTAACATTTGGTTTCCTGCATGTTGCAGGTTCAAACAAGCAACACCTTATCCCTACAGGAAATTCCACAACCTTTAGCAATGACTATTCATTGCAGTTTGATAAGTGGTGCCCCCTGTGTGCCAGGGGCTGGAGAGTGCAAATTTGAATAAATTAAGATCACAGATTGTGTTTTAATAAAGACAGAGCTCTCAGAAAGGGAAACCACATCTAACGAGCTTCTGTCTGGTGGAAGGAAAATACTCACAGGGCTATAAGAAACAGCTTTGCAGGAAGGAAAAGATTGCTCAGGGTTTTGATAAGTTGCTTATCAGAAACGCTTCTGATTGCAGTTCTTATTGGAATGCTTCTTATATGCATTTGTTCATGTGATAGTCTTGTGGAAGTACTTGAGTCTTGAGTACTTGAAGCTTGAGGCACTTGCAGAGCTTGGCTCCCCAGTCAGAATGTGAAATTGCATTGTGGGTGGAGATGGAGAAGGTGCAGTAGGTTGAGCTGAGTCTTTATAGATCCCAGAGAAGTGGCTTTAAAAACTAAATACTTGACATAAGCATACCTGGCTGGCTTCTTTTTTTCTGAATCTTAAGAATAGTAAAAGCAAATTAAAATTCTGGGCTGGAAGTTTCAGTGGAGTGAGGTTTTATGACAGCAAGCTTTGTAGATTTTGTCAAGCTGAATTAATTGAAGAAGTTTAGCATAAAAATTGAAAAGTTTTTTGTCTTGCTAAACAGAGATCATCCTAACATTTCCATTAATAACCAATTAGCAATCTGGGGAATTCCTGATCATGGAAGATGGCAAAAACAAATGACCAAATAGTTAAGAGGCTGCGTGTGCCCATGACACTTAACCCCAGTGGACTCACCACCTTCCAGGTTTGTATGTTTGGATGCCTTATTTTGTCCACCAACCTGGAGCCGATCTATCTCTTTGGGGCAAATGACAGTAACTGACTTTACTGACAGTACTGACAGTACATATATAAATGACCCTGGCACCTGGGTGGGTCTGTACAAAACTGACCTACGTATGCACAGGAATCCAAATATCTCTTACGGTATCCGGAAGTCAGTTCTTTACTTTACAGTGAGAAGTATACCTGTCCGGAGGTCAGAATGCTCACAAGTACCTACCTAGTGCATTCCTTTCCTGTAGGAAAAGCTGACTGAGGCCCGATTATCAGAAGTTTCCAATAGCATAAGCCGCTTACCACCTTAAAGATAGCCTTGCCAAAGAAGACCTCATACACTCAGACCTGGGGTAGTCCGTGGATGGGTACTGACAATGATTGCCTCTATGATACTTTAAAAAAATCTTATGGTTCTTCTACATTTCTCTAAACAGGACTGTCTTGAGAAGATGCGATGATGTTGACTAAGTTGTAGCTTTCTAAGGAGCTGCCTTGTTTAACTACCAGCTGGGGAGGTTCTTTTCTGAATGTTCTTTCAGGATCTCACGTATGCAGCATAGTCAATCCATTAGCCTGACTTGCAGTGAAAAGGATTAATCAGTCCTTTAATATTTCATAATTTCAGGTGTGAAAAGAAGCCAAGAGAACCCTCTTTTTCTGAGAGCTTGAGGAAGGTGGGGTTGATCTTTTGAAAGCTTTCTCAGAGGAGTTTTACATAGATAAATCCCTGCAAGGGAGGCATCAGGCACCCTGTGAGGTGCTGGGGAGTTTGTGGAGATGAGTCAGACATAGATTCTGCTCCCAAGAGGATTCTAGATAGGACGTTGACTTAAGACAATAAGAGAAAAAGAGAAAAGGTTTTGTGCCTGGAGAACTGTGAGGAGAGTGATGCTGCAGAGGGAATTGGAGAGACTGGGAATTGTGTCTATTTTTAGATGAACTTGGGTAATGAATTTCAAGTGCTGCAGGACAGATCTGGAGAGACATTTGATACAGCTGGATACCATCAGGCTGTTTGAAGTCCCACTCCTAGGCAGTGCTCCATTTATTTTAACACATTTTCTCTGCATCAATAACCAGACTATCCTCAACAGACATGCCTTTTGGAAAATACACTTTCAGAAGGGGTTGGAAACTCATTGTGGTTACATACTAATAAAATATTGGAAGTGAGAGGTGGTGTTTTTCAAATCGAAACTGGAAAGGAAGCACTCAAGTGTGTCATTTTACTAGATCTTTGTCAGGGCCTGACATAAACACAACATTGGGAAACATCACAGCCCAGTGGAAAGAGCACTGGCTTGGAAAGCTGGAGATCTGAGTTCTGTTTCTGACCAGTAACGGGACCTTGGATGAGTCACATAGTCTTTCTGTGCTTCAGTTTTCTCATTTGGAAAGGTAGATTGGGCTCATCAGCTCCAAAGACATTTTTCAGTTCATTCTCTTAATGATTTCCATATCTTAAGGTATTGTTCACACCCCAATTCTATTTCACCCTTTACATGCTCCCTGACAAGAGGTGTTTAATAAAAATGTATAGGGGCTGGCTGGATAGCCCAGTGGATAGGGCGCCGGCATACCACATGGGAGACCCCGGGTTCGGTTCCCGGGGACCTCTCCTAGCGGGCAGACCGCCTTGGGAATGGCAAGCCGCCGTGGGCGGGCCAGAGCCACCGTGGGCAGGGCAAAAAGCTGCCACGGACAGGGCAAAAGCCGCCACGGGCAGGGCAGGTCACCCGCGAATGGAGTGCAGCCAGCCACCTGCGAACTGAAAGCCGGCCGTGAATGGAAGCAGAACCCGCCCACAAGCCGGGAAAGCTGTGCCTGCGCAGTGACCACTCTCGGCGCGTCGCCGCAGCCGGGGGGAGGGGAGATATGTAATAAAATAAATAAATCTTTAAAAAATAAATTAAAAAAAATAAAAATAAAAATGTATATAACTTTTTCACTTCCCAAAGCACAAATATTTTCACATTTGTTCCTTACTGAACCCTGTCATGGTGGCATTTTGACTGCACCTCCAGTCATATGAGGAAAATGGGCCATGGAGAGGTTAAGGGGCTTAGCCAGAGGTCTCTGGCTGGTGTATGTCAGAGCCCATCTCCCCTCCCCACCCCAGCCTCCTGGACACTGGGTGCACTGGAATAGGGGAGCTCTTGTAAAGACACTACTAGTCTTTGGGATTGCAGATAAGAAGTTTCTTTCTAACTTTTTATTTTGACATAATTGTATATTTATAGAAAACTTGCAAAGATAGTACAGAAAGATTCTGTACATGTTCAGGTAGTTCCTGGGTACCCTTCACTCGGCTTCTCCTAACGTTAACATCTTACATAACCATAGCACATTTGTCAAAAGAAAGAAATTGACATTGGCCCAATGCTATTAACTAAACTACAGACTTTACTCAGAATTCATCAGTTCAAATTTTTAATGGGCAAATTCAAGTAAATTGGAGGGTGGACATAGGGTCCAAGACAGTAGGTCTTCCAGACCCCAGATGGGACCTTATAGCAGGCACACAATACAGACCACCAAAGCATCAACACCCTTAATGAGAAAGTCAAGGTAATCAATGGCCACTGGGAGCATTGCTAACTCCAAGTTCTAAATGCTTGGTTTGCAAACTAGATACCAGAGAGCAGACCAAAGACACATTTCCCATCCTATCTTTTATGGGCAAGATGTTCACAATCACCATCCATCATTTTCTAAGTACAATCCTTTCCTGGAAGATATTGCAGTATTATTCAAAATGTGCCAAAGTGGGCAGGAGATCCCAAGAGTAATTGTGAGTTATGAGGTCATGGGGACCTCATTGCAAACTATTTGCAAAACTTAATTGGGGTAATAAATAAACTAAGCATGTAAATTAGATTGAAGACTACAATGTGAATTAGAAGGAGACCATTAGCCTGCTTACTCAAAATGCTTTCTTCCTGTTCTGTAATATTTGTGGGTTCAATTGTTAATCGAGAGAGCATTAAATTCAAATATCTTAAAACTCACAACTACAATAACTTAGAAATAAAACCATCTAATGAGATCCTTTCTGGACAAGGATGTGAACTTTATTTTTTATGATTAGGTACTAGGGCACTTTTCAAATAGAAGATGAGCTGGCATTCACATTCAAATCCACCTACCCCCCAGGGTGTGAATTCAGTTTAACCAGTATACTTAGAAGCAAATACAGGGGAAAAAAACAAAAAACAAAAACAAAACCCTCAAAAGGAGTGAAATAAGAGAGCCATTTCCAATTGACAAAAACAAACAGATCTGTAGGCTGAAATAGGACTGCTCCCCCGCCCCCTTTCTTTTTCTTTTTTTAAACCAGATGGTCAAAAATAACTTCAGGTCTAACACTTTTCTTTCACATATCTGAAGAATGAGTACAGGGGCTTCTTAGAGATAAATATAAATATTTTAAAAATGAGAGAAACCAAATGCCCAAACACCGAATCTAATCATCCAGTCCAAGTCAAGTCTTATGGCGGCTTTTTTTTTTTTTTCCTTCAAGCAGTTGATTGAATGAATACAAATGCCTCACTGTTGTCACTTGGGATGCCACTTGATATATCCCATTTTCTAGACTCTAATTATTCCATTTGTAGACATGAATGCCATTTAGATGTGAGCTAATTCAGCATGGTAACTCAATTAGATTTGTACCGACTTGGATTTATGAAACATCAATGGGTTCTTGGTGAGACCAATGGGACTGCGAGTGATTCATCCTGAAGTCTCACCGACGCAGCCTCTCAGGAGCTCAATTAAACATGCCAGCCATGAGGATGTTTTTAGCTGGAATGTTTCACAATTAAAATAAAAAAGACTTCTGTGTTCCTCAGCACACATGGCCCAGCAGAAAAGAAAGACCTATAATGACACAGACTGAAGTTTGCCTTTAGGTTGTATATTATCTCCATGAAAGAAGGTCATTTCCCCGCCTGGGCTCCAGAGCACCTGCGTGGCAGCCTCGGCTGCGTGGCTGCACTCGGCGTGGACGGCCTCATTTGTTGGCCCATGTGGTGGAGGCCGTGGAGTTTCACAATACCTCATATTCAAGGGCACTCAATAAATGTTGGTTGAACTAAATTGCTAAATGCATCTTAGAGCCTGTATCTGCATCTTGCTCCTGAGAGCTGAAAGGCAGTTTCTGAATATGAAATTAGATCCTTAAAAATATGAGAAATCTCAATGTGATTACAATCATGGTAACTATATTTTCAGCATAAAAGCATGGCCCATGGTCAGAAAGGGGGGGTGGGGGGAAGGGATGATTTGAAACCAGGACTGTCCCCTAATGGATATCTTGTAAAATACTCTTTTAAGAGAAATGAACCTCACCATGCAATTCTGCACTGGGTTCATGAATACAGGCACGTACCTGCCACGTCCAGGGCCTGTGCCTGTGCCTGACAGACAATTGACTCATACTCCATCTTCTTTATGGTTGGGGGTATTTGATGATTAAAGGCTCTGCTGCTCCTCAACCCAGGCCCTGGCACAGGGGGGCACACCTGGAAAGATTGTGTGAAGTCACGAACAATGTAATAGGTGTGAACTCACTTTGTCAACAATGAAAGAGTTTGGAAATGTCTGTTGTCATTTTCATAAATCAAGTCATGGATGAAAGAAAGAGGATACATTTGTTTTGCAAGACCTGGATGAGACATTTGATTTTTATTACATCTCCCTCTCTTAATTTAATACCCTGATAGTTATTTCTATTGTGAGATTGATTATTATTAGTTGTAGAATAGTGGCAGTTGCAGCACCAGTAGCCGTAATCATGTTTTATATTGTTAAGTGTTATAAGTAAGGTTTGCTTTGCGTGCTACAGTTTACAAGGTGCAGTTCACATAGCTTGTGTTATTTCATCCCCAGAACAAACAAATGAACGTATATAATTTCCTACATTTTACGGCTGAGGAAATTTGTTGAGAGAGGTTGTGTATCTTGTCTAAGGCCACACAGCTAAATCTCAGTGAAGCTGGTGTTTCAACATTGTCCTCTCTTTTTAAATCCTTCTCATGTGGAACAGTGGTAAGGGCATGTTTTTCCAGCCAGACGAGACTATTTTACTTTCTAGTTTTCTCGTATTGAATCTTTTATGAGATTAGAGCCTCAGCACATAATGAATCTGGGGAGCATTCTTGAGTTGGATTTGGATAAAAGTCCCAAAGTTTGATCCTGAAACGAACACCTGAGGCTGTCTGATGTAGCATCAGGAGGCTGGAAATACCATGGATTGGGGCTAATATTATCCAGGGAGTGAAACTTTTCCAAGCCTACGTGCCCCAGTTTCTTGACTTAAATTGGAAAAAAAAGGCTAAGGCTCCTTTTCATTGTTCCTGGAACAATCACCTTTCTAGCTTCTCATTTCCTAGAGCATTGGTCTCTGCAAAGATTTTCTGAAGAGATGTGAAAGAGAAGGGCCATGAGCTTATTTGACTAAATCTGCAACAATTAACATGTATAACTCACTGATCTTGCTCTGTCCGCACAGAATGACCAACTCTACTTGGCTGGTTTTCCTTGCACTTCAGGCTTTTTCTCAGGAGATGCTGAAGCTGGATCATCCTGCTCTGTTGCAAGCCCTGCGGATCTAGGTCTGCCACAGGGTGGCTGGACAGCCTTCGGCAACTCACCCAAGTCCTCTGGCCTTAGTGTCTTCATCTGTACCAACAGTAATCCTCAAAAACTGTTGGGAGGATTAAATATATTAAATAAAATAATATGTGTGGAATGTTTCATCAATCTTTTAACCTGTGTTTTTTCAAGGGGTATTTGTAACCCTCGCTATGTGTTAAAAAAAAAAATTCCTTGTTTGCAAAATGCCACATTTTAGAAACACAATATCTTTAGATACATTAAAGAATCTGAGAAGTCCTGAGAAAAGAGCTCTGTGGAAATTGGTCTAATACAATCATTCGCAGACTATTTGACCACAGAATCCATTTTTATCCCCATGTAATACCTTTTATTTTTTAAAGATTTATTTATTTATTTATTTATTTATATATCCCCCCCCCCTTGCAGCTTGTGCTCGCTGTGTTCATTTGCTTTGCGTTTCTCTGTGTCTGCTTGTCTCCCCCTGCTGCGTCAGCTCACCGTACAGCAGCTACCTTCACCAGGAGGCCCCAGGAACCGAACCCGGGGTCTCTCATGTGGTAAACCAGAGCCCAACCAATTGAGCCACAGCCGGTCCCCTGTAATACCTTTTAGAACTCTGCAGCACTCATCAAGCTGCACTATCGTCAGCTTCAAAGCAGTGTGTCGACACAGCTTGTGCTCATTGCTTTGTGATGGGCAGGACATTTTAGCTCTCTTGGCTTCCCTCCTCCTCTCCATCTGCCTTATCTCTCTCCTGCGTTGGCAGGCTTCCCCAAATGCTGGCAAAGATGACCAGCAGACTCACATTCTACAGGTTAGGAATGCAGGAGAAAGAGCATCTCTTTCCCAATAATTTTAGAAAAAGCACTGATCTCTGTTGACCAGCCTTGAGTTATGTATCCAACCATAACCAATCAATGTGGCCCAGAGGAAGGGACCCTCTCATTGAGGCCACATGCTTACTTCTGGCACTAAGAGAGGTTAGTTGCACCTAAGCCATGTGGATGAAAATGGGCAAGGTTGGTTCTCCAAAAGAGTGATGTTATAAAATGTTTTTTTCCTCCCCTGTGATGAAGGAATTCTTGGGCAAAAGACCCAACAGGAGCACTAGTGTTATTCATTTTCCATCATTCCTTTACATAGCGCAGAGATTCTGAAACCTTGGTAGATATAAGAATCCCATGGGAAATATATTGATAATATCAATTTCCGGGCTTCATCCCACCTCCAAGATTTTGATTTCATATATTCATTTATTGCCTAGAAATCTGCCCCTTTTTTGCAAGCTCTGGGTGGTCCAAGTCATATTTGAGAAACAAGATCAGTAGAAAAAAGATGCTTTACCAAAATTAACCTATGGTATTCATTTTTCACAATCAGATGCCTGGGCACTACTTGGCAACCTACTGAATGGACATTTGCAGGGGTGAGGCTGGGCAAGGTATATGCTGCCATTGATTCACAGGTGTAGCTCTAATTAGTGCGTCTCAAACTTTACCGCATATGGGAATCAGCTGGGGATCTTGTTAAACTGCAAGATTCTGATTCAGTAGATTTAGGGTAGCACTTGAGATTCTGCTTTTATAGCAAGTTCCCAGGTGCTTCTGCTGCTGCTGGTCCATGAACCAAACTTTGAGCAGCAAGACAATAAAGACTGAGAACCACTTGTGTATTGTTTTGCATGTCTGAAGGCTCTGTCCTTCAGGGTGTACCAGGCTGCCAGGCAAGAATGAAAGACCTTCCGTTGCTAATAGGATCTGTTCATGCTGAAATTTCTCACCTTGTTCTGGACCACACAGAGCTCATCTTCAAAAGGCTCAAAGAGAACACACTCCAGCTCCTATAAGCTGGAATATGCATCTGCACGTTTTCCATTTAACTAACCCTTTGTGCTCCAGGTCTCATCTAGGCTCTGGTAAGACAAAGCAAAAGTGAGACAGGATCCCTGAGGGAGACCAACCTCCTAAATTGTCTGGGACTGTCCCCTGGTTATAGTACTGCAGTGGACTGGATTATGTTCCCTAACAACAACAACAACAAAAAGCGTGTTTTTAATCCATTCTTGTGGGTGTGAACTCCTTTGTAAATAGCATCTTTGCATATGCTAAGGTGAGTCAGGGAGTGGACTCATTTGTGAATAGGATCTTCAAAGATCCCATTTAGGTGTGGCCACTGTGCATCAGGGTGGGTCTTAATCCCTATTGCTGGAGGGTTGATAAAAAGGGAAGCCAGAAGTCAGCGGAGACCAGAAGAGCATATCCAAGGAGAGAGGGATGGCCGCGGCTACCGACTCCTGGGAAAGCATGGCCTTGCCGATGTCTTGATTTTGGACTTCTTGCCTTCAGCGCCGTGATACAATAAATGCTTGTTTAAGCCAACCCACTGTGTGGTCAAAACAGCTCACTGAAAGTGTGACCCCTTTCAGTCACAATTATCAAGGGAGAAAGGCGTTATTGTTAACACAGTCTAAAGAGCACATGAGAAATTACCTGATTTAGCTGGGGGGGGGGGCGGGGCAGGAAAAGCAAGGCTGGCGCTCTATCCAGGTTGCATGCTGAGCATGAAGAGGGAGGTGGGCATTGCGGGCAGCGGGGAAAACCTCGTACAAAACACAGCGAGAAATGCACATAAGAATACCCCCTGACCGCGGGGAGCCCTTGCCCTGGTTTGGATGCAACAAGGTTTAGTAATTCACACACTGTGATTCACTGGAAAGGCTTCTCCCCGCCGGATAAGGGCCAAGCCATCTTCCATGCACAGCACTTTTGTTTTCTTATAGAAATATAGAAAGCCAATTCCTTGATATAGCTTGGCAAATGGATAATTTTCACGATTTGTTACTGGACATTTTTCTGGCCATAGTTCTGTGCCTTGTTTTGGTTCATTTAACAAACATTTATCCTACAGTTATTGTGTGCCAGAACAGTTTCAAGCACTTGGAGTATACTAGCAAACAAACACGGCTGCCCTCATGGAACATTCATTCTGAAAGGGAAAATAAGCATTTAAAAAGGAAATTGTATATGTTTGCAGGCCATGCATGCTATGGGAAAGACAAACCGGAAAGTAAAGGCATTGCTAATTAGGTGACATTTGAACAGAGACCTGAAGAAAGTGGGGAAGTGACTGCAGATTTTTTTTTAAAGATTTATTTATTATTTATTACATA
>PVKH010027194.1:0-13061 GCA_004027955.1 Chaetophractus vellerosus | reverse complement strand
CTTATTCTAACCAGGAGAGACACTTGTTTGATAAAAGGAAGTGAAAAAAATATGCTAAAATAACCTTGTAGATAAATTAACTTTCACTTATTTTCCTGTAAAACCATCATATTGAAAATCAGAAGAAAAAAAAGAAGTAAAAGTATTTCTCCTTCATACATTACACTCCTCTCAACCAGTATCTATTATTTATGAAACTCCCAGTGTGATTCAGATATACCCTGCAAGGGTATTTTTCAAATTTAGCAGTGGTTATGGCCATGTGAGGCCAGTGGGAGTGTGAGCATAGCTGAAAGCAGGCAATGAGCAGAAAGTAAACACAAACTTTACGTATCTGAGTTCAAAGTCCAGGTCTGCCTTTTATAAGCTGCATGACTTTGACAAGTTACTTAAACCTCTCTCAAATTTCAGTTTCCTCACCTGTAAAATAGGGATAATAGTACCTTCTCCTTAGGGTAATAAACGAGGCAACACATAAAAAGGACTTAGTTTAAGTGTCTGACACACCATAAGCATACAATACATGTCAACCACTAATGTGATTTTTGTTAAAACTTAAGAGATTTCCCTATAGCTCATTAACCTTGGCATTACTTCTCATTTTCCACAATAATTTACTTACTGTTACTCCTACCAATCTTCATGGCATATAATGCAAACTCTGACAGAAAAATAAGTTAATTGATCCTGCCCTCATTTTCATGTCAATGTTTCAGTTCAATCCAACTGAACAACAAACATATATAAAGTCCTATAATGTCACTGTGCGAGGATGAGCTGGATAAGGGAGGAAAGGGTAATTTGAGTAAGACACAACTCTGCTTCAAGAACTTTATCATCTCTTTTGGGAACAAAGGGAAATTACCATTCATTTCTAACTGCACTACAAAGGTGAGGCTGTAACCCAGTCTGCAATGACAAACGATTACCAAAAAAACATGTACTTCTATCCCCTAAACATACACAGAAACATGTCTTTGCACTATTTCTGAATATTCCAATGATTTTCGAGAAATAGATGACTCTTTGAGAACTAAAGTACCGGCAGCACACAGTGGCTCTCATATGGGTTGGTCCTTAAAGTCTGTTGTTCTGAGTGGTGTATAAGTAAGAGGTAAACAAAATGTCCAAGCATGAGATCCTAAGATGCAGATGATTGGGAAAAATACATGAAAGATTAGCTTAATCACTTTCAATACATGAAGGGGTACTGGCTGAAGATGAATGAGCAGAGTAACCCTGGATTGGAAATAATGGAAAGATTTTTTTCCCCAAAATGAAAACAGCTTTATTTTTTTTATTATAAAGTAATACATGTTTAATGTTAAGAAAATAGTAAAATATACAGAAGTATAAATAATTAAAGAGTATCATTGATGACTGCACTATCCAGAGATAATCACAACATCCTGAGGTTTATCCTTCTTCCAGACTTTTCTAAGCATATACTTATATTAATCACAACTTCATTTTCAAAAATGAGATGACAACACACATGCTATTGATATTTTTCTCCTATTTTTCTATCAGACTCATCTTGCCATTTAACATGGAAACTCCAAATCAAAATCATAGGGCAGTTTTTTTCAAGGTTTGTTCCCTGACACAACATAAAAAAGGGAAATGTAGAACAGAAAACTTGGGAATAGAAGACCTCTACAGTCTCTCACTGTTGTCAGATTCCATAAGACTACTCTGTGCCTAGACCAGCTTGGGAACAGTAGAAAGAGTCTCATTAAATAGGGCTACCTAGGTAAGGAAGGCACAGTTTATGCTGGGTTTGACCTGGGTTTGAGCCACTAGGTCTGCCAATACCATATACACACTGAGAAGTCAATACTTATGTACTGTTTTCTAAGCTTCACAGCCTTTCAGGGACATAGAGATAAAAGGCAACATCCAATGGGAGCGAGAATTTGGAGAAAGACCCTTGGCTTATATAATCCTGCAGGACTCAGTTTTCTAGACCTACAACCTCGACTCAGAAATTATCTGGGGTTGGTCATTATGTTTTGTTCACCATCTCATTTTCTAAAAGCTCAAATTTATCACACTGTTTAAACAGGTATAATCTCCATAATTTCTTCCAACTTTTAAAGAGTATAAAAGCAGCTTTGCTGAGGGAAGGAATAAAGAGTTACACAAAAGATAAATTTTATTGACTTTGCCCAAAAGATAAATATTATCAACTTTACAATTTTGCTTAAGGTAAGGAATGTGGCATAATGGAGGGCAGACTAGATCACCAGGCAGTTTTATTGTGTGACTCTATAAAGTAGAATTAATATGCTGATTATAGCCTAGCTGCAGGAGAAGAAAAAAAGTTGGCTGATAATAGGAAGGTGCAAATTTCTACCGTTCTTGTGAAAGGAGAGGATAAAGTTAAAAAGTCCCACGTTTCCTTAACGAAACTGCCCCAAGTACTTAAAGCTGCTCAAGGGTGCAGGAAATACCTTAAAAAATAAATAAGAGAATAGGATCTTCTTAAGATAAAGAATAGTGGACCCAATCCCCCAGTGTCATCACCTAGAGATGTACTATTTCATCCCCAGCTATACTTCAGTCTTTACTGCTGGGAAACGGTTTCATAAATGCTGCTAGTGGAATTGCCTAAAAACACAAGATGTCTAGAAAAGAGATTAGTCTTGAAATCATTTAGGTTAGACACTAACCACTGTTCAGCAACCCCTTCACTTTGGGCCAAATTTTAATATCCCGTTAGGATCATTCACCTGTCAGCATTTATTGTCTATCCTGTGCCATGCACTGGCTAGGGTGCCAAGGACACAGAGAAGATACAATCCCCACCTTTAGTCTAATAAAGCAAACAAATAAGAAAAGCAAAGTTTCCACAGTGGGATAACTAACTACCCGACATATAGTAGTGCTCAATACATACTGAATGGTTGAATGAATACCATAAGATAAGTGTGCAAAAAACCAGGGTGCCTTTCAAAGCATTTCTCTCTTTTATAACACAGGTAAGCCTGAAATTTCATGACTTTGTAGATCTGTACATAAAAACCATTCCTTAAAGAATAACTAGTAAATACAATAGATATGAGCTACCAATGTTTATATGCCAAAGGGTGGCAGGGAGCAATAATCAGGGAAAATATTATCACTCATTTTAGTAAAAGAATATTTTAATTCTTGTCTGTAGAAATTATAAAGACTATACATGATTTGGAAATGAGACTATACCAATCAATGGCCAAAGAAGAGTCATCCATTCTATGCCTTCTCTTTCATCTGGTCACTCAGAAATATAATGTTATCTGTAAAGAAGCCAAAGAATAAATATTACTTTGAGAACTTTTCCTCCATTTCATTTAGTCTTTCCTCCCTAATACATACATATTATAATGATAATCACCAAATGGATTTTAGAGAAACAAATTCTCAAAATATT
Source organism: Chaetophractus vellerosus (assembly GCA_004027955.1). NCBI lineage: Eukaryota > Metazoa > Chordata > Mammalia > Cingulata > Chlamyphoridae > Chaetophractus > Chaetophractus vellerosus. Next base: position 9,649 of record PVKH010027194.1, on the reverse strand, counting down.
AAGTAACTCTTGTTATGTTCATGAGCGGTTATATATGGTAGGCATAAACGGAGCTAAAAGATGGGTTACAGCTGTTTGGTTGACAATTCAGACACTATTTGAAGAGATGGGATATTTCTTACTCTCCCTTAAGAAAGCTGAGATAAAGTCTTCTAGCAACACCTCCCTGAAAAAGAACGTCACAAATTGGATACCTGCAATGCTCAGAGGATATTATACCAGGCAGCACATCCTCACATAGAAGAGGACCAAGACACATCACTCCACTCCAGAGGTATGGAAGAAAGGCTAGGTGTCAACATATGGCCATATTATCAATGACCAATTCATTTCATTGATGTATTTAAGTAAGTTTAAAAACTTGTAAAGAAATTTAAGACTTTAAAAGAGTGACTTTTATATACGTACCCTTGGGAAAATTTTTATGAATATTATAAAACAAGCATTTTCACCCAAGAACATCAGACACATTCTTAAAATGTTGTCTCAGAGGGAGTTAGTTTAGGATGAGCAAAGGAAAAGAGGTAGTATTTCCTATATACCTCCAAAAGATCTAGATTCTTATAACTTTAAAATTACTTAAAAAGTGATTATTATATAACTACTGAAAACCAAAAAGAATATTTTGGTATAGAAAAGTTACTTCAGAAAAGATTATTAGGTTGGCATCACTGGGTAGCATGGCAAGAGTGCCATCTACTGGTGGCTACTTTAAGTTACAGACATGATCCCTAGAAGAAAAATTAAGGCCTAGAGAATAGGTCAACAAAATTAAACTTTATTTTCTTCAATTCAAATGTTACTGAAGATCTATTCATGTTTTTTATTAGTCATAAACCTAGTAATTGCTTGATCACCCGTGCATGAAAACTGGTGACAAGAAAAAAATCAAAATGGCAGATAATCTGAAATGTGTCTTTTAGGCTTGGTTCATAACAACCAAACTCCAAACTGCCAACACACTTGGTTTATAGTGAAACATGACAGTGTTAAATGCTTTATATATAAATGAATGACCAATACATATTTGGAAGCAACAACTATTTTATTGGAAAATTTGATTTTCTACAGCTGAAATCACAGTTGTGGTTCTTCAGCAGCTAGAGGTTTAGAAAAAACTTTGGAACAAGTAGACATCTCTGGAGACAGGATCCAAAGGAAGAACAGAGTGTAAAGCAAATGATGTATTTTCAAAACACTCAAGAATTATGAAAGCAAAATTGTCAGAAAGAATCTAGTCTAAAGTCTAGTAATAAGGGAGATACCTACGTTAGTTTCAATATACTTTCAAAGAAACCTACTAGTAAGGAAATATGTTTTAATTATTATTTATAACAAATTATAATTTATTGGTTCAGCATAGTAGGTAAACTCTAGAGCAAGAAAAAAGAAAATGATAAAGGAGGAATCTACAAATTTTTAAAAGAAACTTAAGATACAAATAAACCGAAGTAATGTATGAACTTGAAGCAATCAAAGAAAACTGTACACTGATATCTAGCACAAGTCAATGATAATTCCTCAATATTAGGTGTGATAAGAGCATTGTAGCTATGTGTTGTACTTCTTTTAGAGGTAATTACTGAAATGTTTATGGATGAAATAATGCATCAAATAACATATTGCTTCAAAATAATCCAGGTGGAAGAAGAGTGGGGACATAGATGAAATAATAACGGCCATCAACTGATAATTGTTGAAGCTAATTCGTGGAAGTTAATTTTATTATTCTGTCTAATTTTGTATGTTTGACATTTTCCATCTAAAAACTAATTTTTTAAATGATATATCACTACCCAATTTGGACATATCTCTGAAGTTCATACACATTGAGACACTGCTAAAATAAATTTTCTTCTATTCCCATATACTTATTTATGAAATCAAGTTCCTCACCATTTATATCCATAAAAACTAACAAACATATCAAAGAAAAGCCTTAACACTGTCTTATTTTAACAATTTATCCAAGAGGTGAAATAGATACCATCCATCTCATTAAAAGATACATTCCCAATAAAATTTTGTTTTTTATACTTATATCAAAATATTTAATATATTGTTTTGGTCAAATGTGCACTAAAAACAATTATAATGATAACCCAATCAAAGAGAAAAATAACATTTAGAGCCATACTGTCACAGGATCTTTTTTATTATTAATATTTAAAATTTTCTATTTATGTTTGCATTTTTGTTATGGATAAATATAATAGCATGAATAATAAAAGACTCCCAACCATACAATATATTATATTAAGGTAGACTTGTGAGGAGCAACTTGAATGGAAAAACAAGTTATGAGAAAAACAAATATGTGAAATATCCAAACACTAAAAAAGGTGGTCATATATTCTTTAAAAGATGATGGTATCCAATCATTATGATATTTAGATTCCATTAATACATTTCAGAGTGATAATATACTTTCCTATTGAAAAATGCTTTATCAACTTAAAGATGTCCAAAGTAGTATACGGTTTTTAAAACTGTTACAGAACTTTTGAAAATTCTGCTCTAAAGGATATCTTAACTTTCTTTAAGCTTTATGTGTCCATCTTTTCTAGATACATTTGCTTTTTGTTTAAAGAAAACTATAGAAATTATCCCCACACACACACACACAATCAGCATATTAAGTACCAAAGAGGTTCTGAATAAATAGGTGCAAATTTCTAATGCCTCACATTGCAACTCTACAGGAATAGATAAATGTAGAAACTCAGCAAACCCACAAACCACATTCACAGAATTCTTCTAGTTAAGTTGCTTTACAACCTCATAAATATTGGTATTCATAGCCCCAGTTAAAGTCACTTACAATGCAGCCAAGTTTTTAAAGAAAAGATCAGCCATCATCACAAGCTCCTTACCAACTATGATTGTTGTTGCCTGTCGTCTCACATTATTTTTATCCGTGTATTCACCATAGTCTACTTTTCCTTCCACATAAATTCGAGACCTGACATAAACAAAATTTACAGTTTTTAGTCTGGAAATTCTAATATACTTTACAAAAAAGGTCAGGGGAGATAATGAGTAAGGATGAAATACATAATCACACAAAACCACATTTTTGCTACCACTTCTTAAAGAATTAGTGTATAGAAACAACGTAAAAACAGACTTGACACATTTATGTAAAAAGGACAATACTTTCATTCCTGAGCTGACTGTGGTCCTTCTGGGAATTTAAAAAGAAAAGGAAAAAAAAAAAAAAAATACCTTAAGACAATGAAGATGGAACCTAGTAGTCAATCTGGTGCAATCTTTAAATATCTAGGAATAATTTCCAATGAATCATTTACCTTTGATTTTGGACACCCTAAAAGATTTATTGTTTTTTTTGCTGATTTAGTGATTCTTTTTTATAGTGAGGTTCATGGCCTTATTTTCAAGGAACAGTGATTATGAGAATTCAAAATACAGGTTTTCAGCTTCACATATCACTCAGAGCAAATTAATATCTGCACTATCTGGAAGAATGAACTAGAAGACAACCATAAATATGATTTTAGGGGGTAAAAATGACTATAATGGTACCAGTTTTCAAGAATTCACCATGACAAAAAAAGTACAAAACAGAAAGTAGACCAAACCATTGAAATGATTAGGTGTCAAAGGAAACATACACACACAATTCATTAATGAGTAGCTCAACTTGCATGTAAATATTTTCCTTGAAATAGCCTATATGTTTATATTTGTGTGCATACACAAATACATACATAGGTACATACACATAAAGGGCAATGCAAAATAAAACAGAAGGCAAACAGAAATTTTGGTCATTGCTGAAATTATTTTTCACAAAATATTCTGATTATTTTTACAAAACAAGTACATAAGCATATTAATTACGAATTAAATACACCCTTTTGTATTTAAAATGTATACTTTCTTATACATCATCAATCCAAACATTCCAAATAGGAATCATTAAATCTATAGAAAATTACCAAGCATACAATGTGAATATTATCGTAATAACGCAATGGGTCAAGGCTTCAAACATTACAGATCCTCTGCTAAAGACATCATGTGGATGCCAAGAGGCAAGACACCCACTCTCAGGATTCCTAGCAATGGTGGCATGGGAGCTCCAAAAAAGCACATATGCTTACTGTGGCAGTTTGAGATTATTTTTGTGAATCCCAAAAAAAAGAAAGATTGTTTGTAAACTGGCCTGTTCCTCTGGGTGTGATACCCTTTGACTGTATTAAATTCAAAGGTTTTAAATTTACTTAATAAAATCAATTTAGGGCCTTTGATTTGACCAAGTCTGTAGAGTGTGACTCAGGGTTGAGTCAACGCCCCCTTGGTGGACTGATATAAACAGACGCTCACTCAAGCAGACACAAGGGAATAGAGAGAACCCCATAGATGCCGGAGGAGAGAACTTTGTCATGTGGCAGAAAGGAGAAGGTTCAAACAGCTAGAGCCTGAGGAGAGATGAGACATTCAGGTGATAGTTTGCAGCTGAAGAGAACAGAGCAGCTGAGCAACTGAGGTGGCCCAGAAAGAAACAAGCCCTATGCCAGCCTACAACTGAGATAGGAAGGAGCTGGGCCGAAGGAGCCTTAAGAGGAAGAAGGAAGGGGAGACCAGGCAGAGCTCATCCGCAATCTTGCTTCAACACGCAGCAGCTGACTTTGGTGAGAAAGTACATCTTATGGTACCCTGAACTGGACTCTTTAGGGCCTTGTAACTGTAAGCTTCTACCCCAAATAAATACCCTTTATAAAAGCCAACAGATTTCTGGTACCCCTTTTGGTAGACTAATATACTTTCTCAAATGGTACTTAATCACTTTGCCTTCTCTTTTACCACATTTGCTTCTATTTATATACACACCTATTTACCCGAAATTGTAAGTTCTTAGAAGGCTATGGACACATTTTAAACACCTATGAATTAGTTAGTACATGGTAGCGGGCCTCATATATATCATTAAGCACTTAATTAAATACCTCTTGAACATAGAATCAGTAGTATTCAAAGGTTAAAGAGTCCCATATTCCTTGACATGAGAACATTTGCTAACAGTTCTTTACACCATTCATCTGTAAGATCCTTCCTTCCTCAGCTTACCCCTTTTTCACATATTGATATGCTACATCTCTGAGGCCTGGCCGGAATATTGATATTCTGTGCCATGTTGTCTTTTGACTGACATCACCTAAATCACAAGAAAAGGAAACATCATTATAAATGCCAGTAATCAAAACAAATGCCAAAGAATACATGCCTAGCAAAGCCAGTGTCACAATTTCTAAGAAAACAGAACAGAATTAAAGACCCTTCCTAAAAAAATAGCTTATCTCTGATTAGAGAATTTGTAACAAATGTCTATTTATCACGGACAAAATTAAAATTCCAGTCTTTAATACTCACCCATCTGGAAATCTTCACTTTCCCCTGATCGCCACATCTCATTTGTTGCTAGAGAAAATATTGTGACTGGATTTTTTCCTTCCACCTGTCTCATGACTGGGTCCTGACCCACTCGCCCAAGTAACTGCACACGATTTAGAGCTGAAATGTAATGTGGAGATAAATCAAAGTTAAGAACCCAACATCTGAGTTTTCGAGAAATATGCAAAAGAGTAACTACAAATACCACTTCAATATTAATCTCTGCATTAAGCAAAACCAAAGTTCTGACAGATCAGAAAATAAGTTGAAAGGTTAAAATAAAAGGAGTCTAGGAGGGAAGGGGAGTGTTGGTAAGAAATTATTCATAAAGTAGTCCCACAAAAAAATCTGTAAGCACTTTATCTTAAATTCTGTTTTAAAATACTTTATGAGAAAAAAAAAAAAAAAAGACACCTATGTGGCTAAAAGAACAAATCTGGGAGTGGATGTGGCTCAAGAGGTTGAACGCCTGCTTCCCACATGGGAGTGGGAGGTCCCAGATTCCATCCCCAGTGCCTCCTAAAAAAAAAAAACAAGCAAACAAACGAAAAAGCAACTCAGGGTAGCCCATGTGGTTCAGTGGTTGAGCGCCAGCTTCCCACATAAAAGGTCTGGGTTCAAACAAACAAACAAAACAAAGCAAAGTAAAAGATGTTAAGGATTATAGTCACTGGCTTCTGGCAACATCCCCTCCCCCCATATTTCTCCTCTAAGTGGATTTCAGTAAACAATAAAAATCATACATAATAATAATTTAAAAAAAGAACAAATCTGAAAATTGAAAATCTTTATAAATACAAGGGTAATTTCTGTGTAAAACAATAGCTTTCACAAACTTTCACTATCGTGGTCCAACAGAATATAACCTTAGAAAACTTAGATATCCAAATATGACTCAAGGGATTTTTTTTTTTCTGCCATACCGGGGCTGGGCATTGAGCCCAGGTCCTCTCATGTGGAAAGCTCCCCAAGTTGGTTTTTTGTTTGTTTGTTTGTTGTTTTGTTGTTTGTTTTTAGGAGGTACGAGGGATTGAACCCAGGACCTCGTATGTGGGAAGCAGGCAATCAAGCTTGAGCTACATCTACTCCCCTCAAAGGATTTCTTATGGCAGGAAAGTGACAACCAGTGCAGTAACTGAGGAAGTAACAAGAAGGGCACAATTTATACCAGGTTCCTATAACCTGATTAACAGATTATAACCCAATAACCTAACAAGTACACTTCTTCCGTGTCACATTTGAGAATATTAGCACATTACTATAAATAACATATTTTACAAGCTACTTACATCTTTCAAGAACCAAACTGCTAGCTACTTCAGACTCATGTCTTACAAATTGATGAAGTACCTAAAGTAGAACAAATGGCTTTAATTTTTTAGGAACTCACATTCAGTCACCAATAACCCCTATTGCAAACATTCACAAGAGGAGATGCTCTTCCCATGTTCTCCCAACATATATCACCAGAAGGACCAAACACTTGAAGAGCAGCCTACTTCAAAAACCCAAAGGTACAAAGGAGGTACCAGAAAGCATGCCTCAAAAAGTTAATTTATAGACTCTCATTTCTTTTGTGGCAATCTTCCTGATTATGGTTCTTTTGTGTTTGCATACAAAAGGTGAAATCAAAATGGTAACACTTTCACTACAGAGAGAAGGACAGTGATTTTAAGCCCAACCTGTAGCTAAGAATCACTGCTAAGTAGGAAAAAAAATCAGCTTTCATTAGCAGGAAACACTTACACAAGGAAGTAAAAGATACTATATGTGTGCAATAGAACAGATCAATCTTTTATTTTTTTGAACTGTAAGTAATGGCATATTGTTACTATATTTTGGTTATAGCAGACTTTAGAAATCAGTGCATACAGATTTAGTGTCATTAGACCAAAGGAGAGTAAAAGAAATCAGTGCTTTATAATAAATATCTCAATAAATAGATTCACTAGCAACACAAAAGCAATTACCAACAACTGTTAGGATGTGATGAAATAAATAGTGTTGATACTTAAGCCTCACTCTCAGCCATAAAGAACATATTCTTTAGAGAATGATGCAGTTGGTTAAACTCCAATGAAACAATGTATTCCTTAAGCTCATTACATCAACTACTCTCTGACATGGCAATAGGCACAAATACCAAAATAAGTCTCCCCATGGATAAAACTTATAGAAACCATAAAACTGCTTTCCTTTGGTTATTCCTTCAGAACTCAGAAGGAATTAGGAGATACCTCAAATATGGTTGACCTAAAGTGAGCCATTAAAAAATGAGCAGAAGAATGCTAGATACAAGGCTATTTTAAGAATTAAATTAAATGGTTTATGTAGTAGGCTAAGCTCAGTGTAAGGGTTCTATAAAAATTTGTTGAAAATTCATTTTCAACAGACTATATGTGAATTTGGTGAATAAAAAAAAAATATGTCTTTGAACTAAGCCATTCCTGTAGGTGTGAGACCCTTTGATTGCATTAGAGTTAAGACCTTGATTAGACTGCTTTTGAGGAGTGACTCAGATTGGGTCTCTGCCTTCTTATGGGAGCCTTATATAAACAGAGACACAGAGAAGAGATACAAAGCAATGAGAGCTGCCATTCTGACCCTGCCTTGTGAGAGAGGACTCAAGGATCCCTAGCAGCCAAAGCTGAAGCACAAAGACTTCAAGACTCTGGGACCACAGAGCAGCTCAAGGTTAAAGAGACAGCCATATGCCTGATCGCCTACAGCTGAGCTCCAGGAGATGGTAAGCCTTGAGGGGAAGGCAGGAACCTCACAAGAGATAGGCCACCATCTTGCCTCACTACATGGCAGGATGCTACGATCACCAATAGCTGACTTTGGTGAGAAAGCATCTCTGATGGTGCCTTGATTTAGACATAGACATTTCTCAGAACTATAAAAGCCAATCCATTTCTGATATTTTTGCATTGGTAATCTTTGGCAAACTAAGACACCATAGAAAGCTATAATAAATAAACTTGGTTCTCTGATAAAGTACAAAGACAAGTTGCCAGAGAAGGGGTAGTCAGTGTCACATAATAACTGTGCTTAATGAAAAGTTATTACTGAATACCAGCTACATGCTTGACCTATTATCAGTTAATCCTAAGAATAAACTTATAAACTAAGTAAATTATCCCCATTTTGGAGGTAAGGAAACTGAAACTCAGGAAGATTGAGTAATTTGCCCAAGATATTGCCACATATAAGTGGCGAAGTCATGACTAGATCTCAGGGATGTCTTGACAACAAAGCTGTTGATTTTCCCACTGCCCTACACACCTCCTTAAAAACATTCTGCTCAAGGACTACCACCAAGATTTGAGTACTCATCACTAGGCATTACCACTGTATTCAGAGTTACGAGAGCTAGTCACAATAATAGAGAGACACATTTAAAGTGGGAGTACTGTTAATATAAAAAGCAAAAGCCCAACAATCAAATGTACGCCTGGAGTGTTGTTGGCTATTTAATCCAATCACTAAGATTTGAGGCAGAGGGTGGGTAAGAAAATAAAGATATGAGTTACAACATACTATAAAATCAAACTGCTAATTAATACCTTTGTCATGATTCTAGAAAAGTACTAATTTGAGTGCTTAGGTGAGCCAGGGCTCAAATAGGATAACAGTATGTCTCATTTGGGGCACACAATAATCAAGACCTGGTACAGAAGGAGAAATAGGGAAAGGATTATTTAACTTAGGTAATTTTTTAAATTACCCTGTTATATTTGGTTTAAAAGATAATTTACTACTGTACACACAGCAGTAACTTTTCCATACTTCGTATTTCAAAAACATTTTTAAAAAAGCATGTTAAAAGTAGGTACAGGATAAAGTGTGGACACAAGAATAGAGGGTAAATTCTATAGTGGGGTGGGAATCATGAGGAAAGATTCCATAGAGGAATTGATTCTTGATTATTCACAACAGAATGGGGAGGAGGAAAGATGTCAAAAGGTGTTTAGAAGAACAAATGTACATAAATGTTACAACAGGTTAATACTAGGGTGATATTTAGGCAAAATACAATCTAAATAAACCATAGACACTAGTATATAGTAATATATTAATACTCTTCCATCAATGGTGGGGGGGAAAAAAAGGAAGCATGCCAGGTGAAAGAAATGTAGAAATAAAATACTACATATTGTTTGACCCCATCTGGTAAAAAATGTAAATACAAATAGAGAGGGAAATAGATTAGCAGTTATGTATGGCAGGAAAA
>PVKH010027192.1:0-13048 GCA_004027955.1 Chaetophractus vellerosus | reverse complement strand
GCTAGTATCTGGGGTAAGGGAGTTGTGAATAAGTAAATATTTGATTAAGTGGTAGCTATAAGCCATGAAAACCTATGAAAGCATGCCTGATTTAATCACTTTAAGCACCCTGCACATGGTGAAAAGACTTTTTAAAGTTCACTGAGAGTTTTAGAAATTTCTCTTTTTATTAGGAAACAATGAAAAAGAAATCACCAAATTTCTGATAAAGGACTACTTTCTGGAGAAGCACTTAGTCTTAACCCTTTCTTTTTAAAATATGAATTGCAGTTCAATATCTAACTCCTGTTTTCAGAAGTTGAATTTAGGTTGATGCAAAAATCTTGATAAATTCGAGTGATAGCCAAACACAAGTAGTATCCTAACAAGTAATATCCTAACACAACAGTCTGTTAGCTAAGAATGATTTTTACATTTTTAAGTGCTTGAAACAAATATCAAAGAAGGACTATTTTGAGACATGAAAATTAAATGAAATTTAAATTCCAGTGCTCATAGAGTTTCATAAAATACAGCTATACACTAATGCAAGTCACATTTTCATTTGTTAATAGGTGTCAATAATAGGATGGTATATGGGAGCTCTGTAAAACAAAACAAAACAAAACAAAGCAAAACAAAACAAAACAAAACAAAATGCACAACCATGCTCATTCATCCACGTATTATCTATAGCTGATTTTGCATTACAACAATAGAGTTGTTTCACAACAGAGATAATTTGGCCCCAAAGCCTAGATATTTACTATCTGACCTTTTACAGAAAAAGTTTGCTGAACCTTGTCCTAAATACTAATATATTTTTATAGTATTTTAATTGCTTTTTCAGCTTAACCATCTAATTAAAGTATAGCAGTGCTGTATGTTCTAAATTGAAACTAGGATTGTCTTATACCTAAGAACTGTTGCCATCCAGTACAAGAACAGCAACACAAACAATACAAGAAAATGGAGCTAACCACATCAACTGTAAAAGCACATTTTTATACAATCCGTTCATTAAAATGTCTTTCCCTAGACTATATCGGGCCAGGCAACCGCCTTTGTTAAGATGTCTATTTATAGTAAGGCATTTCATATATGATATTGAATTGAGCATATATCTAAAGCCCATGATGCTGTGGCACAAAGATGAAGGAGCAAGTCTCTGCTCTCCAGGAAAGTTACATTTTCATTTAATCCTCTTATTAATCAATGAGATATGTATTGCCCCTGTTTTAGAGGCAAAGGCACCAGAAACACAGCAAGGTAGGCAGTTTGCACCAAATCCCCCAAAACATTGGAAATCCTCATGCTATTTTCTGGATTCAGGTCAACATAGGAGTGAGAGCTATAGTAAAGCGTTTATAGATAGCAGAGTGCTGAGCAACTGCGCCGGAGCAGGAGGAACAAAGGACAGGGACCCTGCAGGGGATATCCGATGGGGCAGTCCATGCCAGAATGAATTCCAGGCCCACATTCCTTTCAACATGTAGCAGCTTCCTGTATACACCCCAGGGGTGACGTGGCTGAGGGTCACGCACAGGGGACTTAGGAAATGGGAGGGCAACAGATTGGGGCCCGTACTGTACAAGGTACATTTCAATGGATCACAGCTACCATACCAACTCCCCCACTAAAAAGTATCTCAAAATAGACTCGATGGAGCCCTGTAAAGCTTAATAATATGAGGAAGAACAACTCGGATGCTGAGACAGTCTCTGAAGCCTGACCTTTCTCAGATGTGGACGTGATGACCCACTTCCATTCCAGGTGGAGAATAAAGTTAGATAACGATACATGCCGCTGTGCTGTGCAGACCACATGTGGCCTTACAGATGGACATGCTGCCAGAGCTCCGGGCAGCCAGTACCTGTAGTTTCTTTTATGTCTCAGAAGAACAAAGGTCTACACACATTGGAAACTGACTGTGTTAGAAGGTCTTCCCTCTGGTCTGAGCTATTTTTGTAATCTAGGAACTTTAAGAGAAAATGTCTTGTATAATCAGAAGAGCAGAGTGAGAGGAACAGAATCTCTTGCCCACACTACTTGGAAAATGCTGATTCAAACCTCCATTCCTGATTACACATATGGACTCCATTGTTTATTTCTTTCACTCATTTATTCATTTAAGCTTCAGCAGATATTTTTCTCTGGTTTCTCTCACCTTCCCTCCCCTAAGATGGCAGATCCCAATTTAGAATTGACTTGATTTTTTCAGCTGAGACTTCCCAGAGACAGATTAAAGAAATAGCTCCAAATAATTCAACTTCACAGAAAAAAAAACAACCCAAGAATAGTGCAATGAATACCCATAAACCCTTTATCCAGAGTCACTTAACATTTTCTCACTTTTGTGCATGTGTGCTTACCCCTGCCTGTATATATTTTCCTTTCTCCAAACCATCTGAGAGTTAGTTGCAGACATCAAACTCCCCATTTCAGTCCATATTTCCTAAGAACATGGACTTTCTTCTACATCACCAAACATTGCTATCATACTCAGGACATTTAACATTAAGACGACATTATTACTAATACTGCCCAGACTCAAATTCCACAATTGTCCCAATAATGTCCTCTGTAGGTTTTTTAAAAATTAAAAAAAAAAATCCGGGATCAAGTCAAGGATCATGCATTGTATTTAGCTGTCATGCTTCTTTAGGGTTCTTTAATCCAGGATAGTCCCCCAGATTTTTTGGGGGGGCGGCGGGGGGAGACATTTTTAAAGAGACAGGTCAGTTGTTTTGCAGATTGTTCTTCAATTTGGATTTGCCTGCTTGTTTTTTTTTGGTTGACTCAGGTTAACAATATTTTGCAGGAATACCATAGAGGTGAGGTTGTACCCTTTTCAGTATATCTATTAAGAGGAACACTGAGTCCTTTGTCTCATTAGTGGTGATGTTAACTTTGATCATTTGATTGAGGTAGGGTAAAACAGATTTTCCTGTTATCAGTGGTAACTGTACCCTTTGAAATTAATATGTAATCGGTGGGGTGAAACTTTTACACTGTGCAAATATCCTGTTCTTCAACAATCTTGCACCTATGGTTTTGACATCTACTGTTGATTCTGACCTGAATCAATTATTTCTATGGTGGTGTCAAGTGGTGATTTTCTAATTCTACCATCCCTTATACATTTATTAGTTTGAATTTTCTATGAAGAAGAGCCTTTCCTTCTCCACTCCACTTAAAAATATTATTTACTTATAATTATTATATATATGTACATAATCACGCAAATGCAATAAACATTTTGTATCTGTATGGACTCATGGATTTTAAAAATTCAATGTTTTATAATGTGTTTCAGTCATTCTTCATTATGATACTCAAATCAGAATCAGTTTAATTTAGTTCTACGCTAACCTAGTCCTGCTGTTAGGGAATCTAGGATGTGGGTAACTGTGAATCTAAACTGGACCAGAGCTCTTCTGGGGCATATAATCGGAGATTCTTGAGTTGGATGAGATCTTAAGCATTACCTTTTCATGTACAGAGGGAATCATCTATCTAACGCCATGTACTCGGCTGTGGAAGGTGTCCACAGCCATCCTCTTTGCCCTCTTCTCTGGAATACCTATCCTCCTCCCAGTCAAGGGGCCCTTTTGCATCTGCTTCATTACTCATCTTCTGCTATCTGGTGATAGGTTATTGAGCCTACAAGAAGAGACCCATTAGAAAAAGCCCTTATATATTTGTAGACTAAAGTCGGGCCTGTACTGTCTGGTGCTGTCCACACATCAAATGGCTGTGCCTAAATAGCAGGTCATTGCTTTTTAGGTAAAGGTCTTCTATTTTAAATGCGTGTGAGTTTTTGGGAGAGAAGAGATGATAGGAAGCAAACATTTACTGGTCTTTATATTGGGGCCTGTCACAAATTAAACCTCAAGAAGTTTTACAGAATAGATACTATTATTTTCAATTTACAGATCAGAAAACAGAGAGTATTAATTAATTAATTAATTAATATTCTATTAAGGTCATGCAATTCCTGAGAGATGGGGTCAGAATTTGAACCAAATTTAGCTGTTTTCAAAGCCAGTGCTCTTTGCATACACTACACCGACTGTGCATTCATCTGTGTGTGTGTGTGTGTGTGAGAGAGAGAGAGAGAGAGAGAGAGAGAGAGAGAGCGAAAGCGAGTGCTATTTACCATGCAAATCAGGGGAGACCTTTCAAAATCTTAGGCTGGAATTAATTGGATTATGAACAGTTAAAAACTCGTTAACTGTATAGTATAGCATGATATGCTATTTAGGTGAATGCTGTTCACTTTTATCAGATTCCTTCATTTCCATAATAAATTTAAAGGAGATGGTAAAGTATTTAAAAGAACCTGGACTTAGTAATCAGACCTAACCGAGTTCAAATTTGTCTCTGCCCCTGGCTGTGTAAATCTGAACAAGTCACTAGGTGTCCCTAAGTTTTAGTTTTCTCATATGTAAAATGGGAATAAATATAATATTTGTTTCATGGGTTGACGCAAACACTTAAATGAGAAAATATATGTAAAGTGCTTAATTGAGGGTCTAACAGGGAATTGTACTCAATAAATGATGATGATTGCCATATTAAGTATGAGAGGAGTGAGTGGAAATCCTTTTAGGCTAGTAAATATTTCTCAGGTCTGAAAATTTTCTTGATGCATCCTTTTAGAGAGATAACAATGAGTTTCTTTGCTTTTTCTTCTTGTCCCTACATCACATTCAAATTAAAATGATTCTTAGCAAAACAGTTTCAGGGCTTCAGTACATGCTAATCAGACAGCCATCTGTAACTGATATATGGAGACTCCTGGCTTTTCTCCTATTTGTGGCTGACTAGCATCCCCAAAAACACCTGGTTTGGAAGCACAATTGTACTAGGTCATCAGGACACAACCTGTGACAGTTTTTTTTAAAAAATATGTTATAAATGTGAAATTTACAGAACATAAAATTAACCATTTTAAAGTGAAGAATTCAGGGGCACTTAGTATATTTACAATGTTGTGTAACCATCATCTCTACCCAGTTCCAAAACATTTCTATCTCTCCAAGGTAAAACCCCTTACCCACTCTGGCAGTTTGAGATTATTTTATTAATTCCCCAAAATAGCAGAATTATGTTTGTGAACTAATCCATTCCTGTGGATGTGAGACCTTTTCAATTGGTTTACGTCAGTGAAGCATGACTCAGGATGAGTATGTGCCCTTTTGCTGGGTCTGATATAAATGCAGACACAGAGAAAGATAGACAAATACACAGGAAAAGGGAGCTCCACCATATCTGATCCTGCCCCGTGTGAGAAAGGAGAGGCTCAAGGAGCTCTCCCAGGGAGAGAAGAGCCATATGCCTGATAGCTTGCAGCTGAACCTGGGAAGAAAGTGGAGCAGCTGAGTGA
Organism: Chaetophractus vellerosus; assembly: GCA_004027955.1. Classification (NCBI taxonomy): domain Eukaryota; kingdom Metazoa; phylum Chordata; class Mammalia; order Cingulata; family Chlamyphoridae; genus Chaetophractus; species Chaetophractus vellerosus. The sequence goes on along the minus strand of PVKH010027192.1, from coordinate 7,680 downwards.
GGAGGCCTGGTAAGAGACAAGCCCTATGCCTGGTTGCCCACAGCTGAGCTCTGGGAGATGGTATAGCCCAGAGTTGAAGGCAGAGACCTAGGTAGAGATCACCTGCCATCTTGCTTCAACAGCTGGAAGCTGACTTGTTGAGAAAGCACCTCTTATGGTGCCTTGAGTTGGACTTTTCATGGCCTTGAAACTGTAAGCTTTTACCCCAAATAAATCCCCTTTATAAAAGCCAACCCATTTCTGGTACTTTGCATCAGCAACCCTTTGGCAAACTAAAATACCCACTGAGAAATTTCTTCCCACTCCCTCTCCTTCCCATCTACAAATATTGTGTTCTGACTGTATGGATTTATTTATTCTGGATATTTCATAAAATTGGGACCATATAATATGTGACCTATTTGTTTGGCTTCTTTTACTTCAAATAATGTTTTGGAGGTTCAGCCATATTGTACATGTCTGAAAAATATTCCACAGTATGGATATCCTTTTTATGTCTGAAAAATATTCCACAGTATGGATATACCACAATCTATTTATCCATTCATTTCCAACTTTTGGCTGTTGTTATTAGTGCAGCTATGACCTTGTATACATGAACTTATTTGGTTATCTGTTTTCATATCTTTTGGGTATATAATTAGGAGGGGTATTGTAGAGTCATATGGTAATTCTATGTTTGGCTTTTTGAGGAACTTCTAAAAATATCTAGAGGGTAAACATATTTTAGGTTGTATTCATAAGGCAGGTTTTGATATTTATATCAATGTTGCTAAGACAAAGAAATGGAGCATTGTCCATTTCATTATCCTCAAATACTCTTTGAGTAATTCTTTTGTGCATGTACTTGTGCAACTCTTCCTTAATTTACTGCTTATCAAAAAATTTCTTCCATAATTAATTTGCCTTATTATATTTCATAATTTTGTAGAGTACTTTGCAATAGAATAATTTAAAAAATTTTATTACTCATTATATTCTTGATACGCAGTCACTTTACAAGGTACAGTAGAAGAAAATATGAGTAAATTAAAAAATACATGTACCAAGCCCCAGACATGGTGTAGGCAATATAAAAATTAATATGATACGGCCCCTTCTTTCTAGGAACTTAAAACCTGACTTATCATCAAAACTTAATGAAATTAATATAGTAAATACATTTAGTGGGAGCTAAATAAACTGAAGGTAAAAGAAGTTGGAATAACTTGCAGAAGGTCACACAGGGTATAAGTGGAAGAATTGAAATTTGGGTAAATTGAATATTTTTATAGCATTCTATATAATTTCCTATATTGGCTTTTGAGCCATATACCCTTGCATTAAAAAAATACATTAATCTGGGGATTAAAATGTGCATCCTTAGCTTATCACAGTCTACTTAGAATCAGTGTCATACAATTTCCCATTTAATGTAATAATTGTACAATAATACACATTCATTTCTTCCCTCACAATCCTTGTGCTATTTTTGTCATACATTTTATTTATGCATATGTTATAAACTCCACAATACTTTGCTGCTAATTTTGTTTAGTCAATACCCTTTTAAAGATATTTAATAAGAATAAAATATTATATATTTACCCACATAGTTACCATTTCTAGTACTCTACATTCCTTTGTATAAGCCATATTTCTATCTGATATTGTTTTCATTCTGCCTGAGGGACTTCCTTTAATACTTCTTGTAATACAGGCCTGCTGGTGATAAGTTCTTTAAGTTTTTATATGTCTGAACATTTTGGCTTCACTTTTTTTGCAAGATATTTTTACTGGCGCAGAATTCTCGGTTGACACCATTTTTTTTTCTTTGAGTATTTTGACGATGTTGTTCCGTGGTATTCTTGCTTGCTTTGTTTCAGATAAGAAATCTGTTCTTATCTGTGTGTGTTTTATGTAATTTGTATTTTTTTCTATAGCTACTCAAGATTTTCTCTTTATGATTAGTTTTTAGCAATTTAATTATGATAGGGATTTGTGTCGTTTTCTTCATTTTTTTGTGCTTGGGCTTCATTGAATTTCTTGGATTTGTGTGTTTGTGGTTTTCATCAGTTTGAAAAATTTTTTATTACAATTTCTTCAAATATTTTTTTCAATCCCTCCCTTTCAAGGTCTCCGGTTATATATTAGGCAACTACAAGTTGGCCCACAGTTCCCGGATGCTCTGGTCATTTTTGTAAATGCTTTGTTCTTTTTCATATTTCTTTTTGTATAGTTTCTATTGCAATGTTACTCTCAACTTAGAATTTGTAACTTTTATATCTTGAAGTTTGAGCTGGGTCTTTTTTTATTTCTTCCTTGTCTCTACTTATCTTTTTGAACATACGGAATATACGGAATATAGTCATCATAAGCATTTTAATGTCTTTGCTAATTCTAACATTGGTATCAGTTCTGGGTTGGTTTCAATTGATTGGTTTTTCTCCTCAGTATTGATTGTGTTTTCTTGCTCCTTGGCATGCCTGGAAATCATTGATTGGGTATCAGATTTTGTGAATTTTACCTTCTTGGATGCTGTATATTTTTGTATTCCTGTAAATATTCATGTGGTTTGTTCTGGGATGCAGTTAAGTTACTTGTAAACAGTTGGAAACTTTTGGGTTTTGCGTTTACAATTTGGTAGGTGTGACCAGAGAAACATTTAGATTTACCCTAGGGATAATTATTCCACCCTTGTAATGCAATATCCTTTGGAGTACTCTACACAATGCCCTATGATTAACACATTTTTTCCAGTCTGACTGGTGGTAACAGGCACTAATCCCTGCACTGTGTGAGTGCCAGGTACTGTTCTGTCTAATTCTCTGGTGTATCATATATAGTTTTGCATTTTCCCACAACCTTTCCTATTCTTTCCCTTTCTAGTTACAGCAGCATTTCATTTCTTAATAGTTACACAGTAAGGCTGGGGAAATAACTGTTTGTGGGCTCATGACTGATCAGTATGCTTAGACTTTTCTCCCAGAATAATTTACTCTGTGAGCTATTTTGACCATCTTTGTATTAATAGATCCCTTATCTAATTACTGTAAAGATGTAACTTCAGCCTCACTGATGAACATTGTAAATGCCCATTTTGCGTAGTTACTGAGAAAGTGTAACTTCTGCCCTGCTGGGAAACACTGTGAATGTGTGGTCCTTGATTATCTGTCCTGAGCACTGCACTTTTTAATCACGCTCCCACCTCACATGACTTCCCCATATGCACATAGGCGTGCAGTAAAAAGACACTTCTTGTTTTGTCGCAAGTGTGGCCTGAACCTCAGAAGTGCATTGCTCTCTGTCCTCCACCATGGATGAAGATTTAGGCCACAACCAGTCTCGGACTCTCCACGAAAGAGGATCTCCCATCCGGACCATCTAAGGTGAGACCCCACATAAGGCCCCTATTAAACACTCTTTGTTCACTAAGCTGGACTTAGCTGAGTCTTTCTTTTGGTCTGACCCAGCCCTTCCAGTTTGGTGGGAAGCTGTCATTTTATACTGCTCCCTGCTTTACAAAACACCTGGCATCAGGCTGTTCCTCACGTGTACATGCTGAATACTTGAGGGATCCTATTTGAAGATTTCCAGATGCTCTCTCTGTGAAGACCTCTCCTCCTGTGCTCTGTCCTGAAAACTCTAGCTGCCTTGTTTCCCTAACTCTAAGCTCAGAGAGTCTCATGGGCTCTGCCTGGTTCCCCCAACCTGCACAGTTGCCTGGAAACCCTCAAGCCAGGAAGCTGGAGCAATAGTTAGGCTTATCTTATTTATTTCCTGTCTCTCAGAGTTTACTGTCCTTTGTTGACTCATTTCCAGTGCCTTGAAAATCATTGTTTAATATATTTTGTCCAGTTGATTTCTTTTTGTTATTTCAAGTTCTTTTGTTACTCTATCTTTGCCTGAAGCAGAAATCCCCTCTTTTAGCACTTTAAAGATGCTGTCTCATTGTCTTCTGGTTTCCAATGTTTCTGATGAGAAGTCAGGGTCATTCCTATTATTGTTCTCCAGTGTATAATCAAAATTCCCCCCTTTGACTGATAAAAAACTCTTCTTTATTTTTGGTGTTCAATTGTGTATTATCATGTGCCTATGTATGGCCTTTGTATTTTGTCCTGTTTGGAGTTCACTAAACTTGGCTCTGCGGGTTGATATTTTTACCAAATTTGGGAAAATTTCATCTATTATTCTTCAAATATTTTTATGCCCTAGTCTTTCTATCTCTCTTCTCCTTGTGAGATTCCAGTGAAAGGCATACCTCAAAGATATTGCAGGTCTGGTTCCAGACCACTTCAATAAAGCAAATGTCACAATAAAGTGAGTCACACAATTTTTTTGGTTTCCCAGTGCATATAAAAGTTATGTCTACACTGTACAGTAGTCTATTAAATGTGACACAGAGACATGAAGTGAGAGCTTTGTTGTTGGAAAAATGGCACCAAAAGACTTGCTAGAACTGGAGAAAGACCATGAATAAAAGGGGGAAAAGGTAAAGACAAATGAGTTTCTATGGTTAAGAGACTTCTAAGTGAGTCGGGAGGTCATCAGAGAGGTAAAGCTTATGCACGTCTCAGTAGGATCTCATAGACGGCCAAAGTGGACACTATCCCAAACATGGGGGCTCCGGAGGGCTCCAGAGACACCCAGGTCCTGCGGTCATGGCGGATAGCTCCCAAGTTTGGTGCTTTGCCAGTGGGCCCTACTTTGGAAATTGTGCTCCCGAGTGTGACAGAGTTGGACTCAGATGTGCATTCTCTACACATGCCTCTTCTGTCCCTTTTGTTTGAACCTATACTTGGTGCTGGAGTTGGTAGGTGTATGTCCAGGTGGGTTGTCCAGGTGCCGGCTGGTCCCTGAGCCTCAGTGGAGTTGCAGTAACTACCCTCCAGTTCATTGGACTCACCCAAGACAGCTGATGGGGAGGTGAGGATGGACAACCACTACACTAAGGAACAGAGAGAGCCTACAACTGCAAGCAAGAGAGTCCCATCTGTCAGCCATATGGGATCAAAGTCCCCTTTCAATTAGAGGTGGAGTGGGCATCACCAACCCAGAATCCTCAGGACTGGCGAATAAAATATGGACTAGAGTAGACTTACTGGTGTCTACTATAGACTTATTGTGAATCCAGCAATGGAAGAAATTATATCATTGACATGAAGATAGTGGCCACTGGAGGTCCTGAAGTCAGGAGAGGGAAAAAGAGGTGTAATATGGGGGCATTTTCAGGACTTGGAATTGACCTGGAAGACATTGCAGTGACAGATACAGTCTATATATCCTGCCATTGCCTACAAAATTGAGTGGGAGAGACTATAAACTACAATGTAAACTATAGTCCATGCTTAGTAGCAATACTCCAAAATGTGTTTATCAATTGCAATGAATGTACCACATTAATGAAAAAAGTTGTTAATGAGGGGAAAAGTGGGAAGTCTGGGGAGTGGGGCATATGGGAATCCCTTTATATATTTTTTTATGTAACAATTTATGTAATCTAAGTATCTTTTAAAAATAAATAAAAAATATATTAAAAAAAAAAAGACTTGCTAGAGCAGGGGTTCTTTCCCAGGGGTCCGTGGGCCCCAGGGAGTCTGTGGAAAGATTTCAGGGGGTCTGTGAGCTTGAATTGAAAGTTCAAAAAAACATTTTTCTTATGGGGACATGTTGGTGTGGGTGTGATATATTTATTAAATAATACACAGTATAGTGTGGACTTAGTAAGGGGTCCGTGGTTTTCACCTGACTGGCAAAGGGGTCCACGGAACAAAAAAGGTTAAGAACCCCTCTGCTAGAAACAGGGTTGCCACAAACGTTCAATTTGTGAAAAATGCAGTATCTGCAAAGTACAGTAAAGCAAAGTGCAATAAAATGAGGTTTGCCTGTACTATATGCTAATGTCCATTTTTGAAAATAATTTCTCTCAGTTTGAATAATTTCTCATGACCTGTTTTTAAGTTCATTGATCCATTTTTCCCCATTATCCAATTTCCTGTTAAGTTCATCCAGCGAATTTTAAAATTTCATAAATTTTATTTTTCAGTTCTTGAATTTTCATATAATATTTTTTAATAGTTTTCATTTTACTCCTGCTGTCCCCCCACTATTCACACAGTCTACCCATCATTTCCTTTAAATCATTGTACATGTGTATAAAAGTTGAAGTCCTTATCTGATAATCCCAACACCTGCCTCATCTTGGGGGCCTGTTTCTATTGGCCATTTTTTCTCTTGTCCATGGGTCATACTTTATTGCTTATTTGCATGTCTAGTATTTTTGAATATATACTTGACATAGTGAAGGCTACATAATTTATGCTTTATGATGCTTTCTTTAAAGAGTGTTGAGTTTTGTCATGGCTGGCAGTTAATTCATGGTGGATCACTTAGATCTTGTAGAGCAGTGGTTCTCAACTAGGGGCAATTTTGTTCCCCACTCCACCCCCGGCAACATTTGGGAATATCTGTAGACAGTTTTGGTTGTCACAACTGGGGTGATGGTGGTATATAATGGGTAGAAGCCAAGGATGCTGCTAAACATCCTTCAAATAACAAGACAGCATCTCACAACAAAGAATTATTTGGTCCAATATTTCAATAGTGCCAATAGTGCTAGAGGTTTTAAATTTTGTTAGAGAGGGTCTATTTTATTTTTTTCCCCTTAGTCCTAGGGCATGTTCTCTATTCTAGAGCTTGGTCCTTATTTCTAAGTCATGGCCTTTCTGGTTTCCTAACTTTATGCCCATGGTGCTAAGTGAGGTCTCTGTACTCCACTCTGATAGGCTGGAACTCCAGTGTCTCATGGCACTTTACAACCTCTGGTATCTCCATTCAGGAGTCACTTTCCAGCAACTGTTCTCCCATTGGTCTCACAGAACCTCTCCCTGCACATGTGCAGTCCAGCATGTGGGCAATGTCCTGAGGGGCATCCCCACACAGAGCTCTGGGGATCCTATTTTTTTGATCTCCCCCCTGTCCAATACCCTGCCCTATAAATTCCAGCTTCTTCAGCAACCCTCAATTCCCAGCTATCTAGGCCATATCCTATGTCTTTAACTTTGCCTGCAGTGATATTTTTCTTATACACCCTCTGCTCCAGCCAAACTGCCACCCTTTTGTGTTCCCAGAAATTGTTCCATGCTCTCCCACACCCATGTGCTAACTGATGGAGTTCCATATACCTGGATGTCTTCTCATTCTCATCTTTACTCCTCAAAATGCTTCCCAGGTTTTATTTATTCATTCATTCATTCATTCATTCATTCATTCATTCATTCATTTATAGTATATATTTTTATTTTTTTAAAGATACTTAGATTTTACATAAATGTTACACAAAAAAATATAGGGATTCCCATATGCCCCGCTCCCCACACCTCCCACACCCTCCCACATAAACAGCATCCTTTATGAGTGTGGCACATTCACTGCAATTGATAAACGCATCTTGGGGCATTGCCACTGAGCATGGACCATAGTTCACATTGTAGTCTACAGTCTCTCCCCCACAGTTCTGCAGGTTATGGGAAGATATATAATGGCCTATATTTGTCATTGCAATGTCATTTTGGATGATTCCCAAGTCTCAAAAAAGCCCCTGTATTACACGTGATTTTCCCTTTCCCTGCCCCCAGAGCCTACAGTGGCCACTGCCTCCACATCAATGTTGTAATTTCTTCCATTGCTAGAATCACAATA
>PVKH010027191.1:0-13058 GCA_004027955.1 Chaetophractus vellerosus | reverse complement strand
AAAAAAAAAAAAAAAAAAAAAAAAGCAAAACAAGCCCAAAACTTAAACACACAAAACTAGGTATGTGCTGGCATCGAAGATATAAAAACCTCAGAGATTTGGCGAAGCAAATATAATGAGAAGAAAATTGCGGTGTCCTGTAAAATCCTATAATGATGTGAAATTAACCAAGACGAATGTTCATGATCTTCCCAATTTTATAAACACCCCAAATTTCAATTCTCTGATTTTGGAAGTCAGTAAAAAGCTTGATTCACAAAGCATGGAAAATAAGGAAAATTGAAACCTTTGCACTGAAATGTTTTATTGTGCTTCTAGAGAGATGAACTCTACTAAGAATAATGGAAAATGCCAGGAGAGGAGACCCACAAGCAAGCAGCCCAGGGGTCCACATTCATTAGCCACCTACAGTGCTTCTGTCTTTGGATAGAAAGCCCATCAGAAATTGAAAAGATAAAGAGAAGGCAGAATTTTTACGGCAGAGGCAGAAAAGTTTTAAACTAGCTCCTGGGAACCATTCAGAGGTCCCTGGCTGGCCTGAGAGATTTGGGAATTTACTGGTGACCTTGATGGCTCCACCATCTGCTGGTGTCTTATAAATAAAATTTTCTTCTTCCTCTAAAACCAATGGTTTTAATTTTTTAAAAAAGATGCCATATCGGTGACTATGCCAACTTAACATGGTGCTATTTCGGCACCATCACTTAGGCATGATGTCAAGTATCAATCCCCATGGAAACCACTCAATTTTATTGAAAGGGAAAGCACATGCAGTGGTTATGCTAACCAGGGACTCCTACTGCTCTCTGGTGCCTAGTGGCTTTTCCTCAAATGTGACTCAGTTGGCCAGAAATGACTGGACCAAGAAATTCAGAATTTGAGAAAGTATTAGATGCCTAAAGGAAGCCTGACTTCCCTTTTAGACAATCTTCTCTAAATATGCATTTTATCTTCCTGGATTGGCTACAGGAAATTTGCTTTTTGAGGCTAGCAAGGGAGAACAAATAGAGGAATTCTTAGAAGTGGCTCTCTGTCTAAGAGGTACAGAGTTAGTTCTGGGCAAGTTGGAATCTAACCGTGGTTTATTTAATTTGCTTCTTATAAGAAAAATAGCATCTTTCTACAAGCCTATAATGCTATTTCAGTAGGATATTGACTTCAACTCCGTTTCTACTGCTTGTCATTTAAATCATCAATATAAGGTCTAAGAATGAATAGGGTCATATGTATATAGAGTTATCTTTGTAAAAATCTCACAGTAATTGGCCCTGTGCACTGGAGAAATTGCCCTTGACTCCACAATATGTATAAATGATCAAGAAGAAAATGAGCTGAAACCTATTTGATATTTCCATGTCTGAAGCCACAGAAGTGAACCTGAATGTGTAAGTAAACACTGCAGTCTGAGTCAGGGCATTTCTTTTTGGTGGAGGGGTAGAGTTGAAAGCCAATTCATCATCAAGTTCTTTGCGTTGACTTCTGACATATCATTTGCCCCCTTTCACTTCTGTCCTTCTCCACCACCACCACCACCTTTGTGGTCCTAGCCAACACCACCTCCCACCTCAACTAATTTAATATGTCAATGCTGAATTCTGGATGATTATATATAGCTCTTGCTCCATAGGGCTGCTAGAGTAGTTTCTTTTAAAAATGTAAATTCGATTTCCTTGTCCTTTATCTTCTCAGTTCCTTTGCTTAAAACCTAAGTGGCTCCTCATTGCAGGTCCAGGTCCAACTGGTGATACTTCTGTTTGTCACTAAGGTAGCATTTTAGTGGCGTCCTAGCCAACTGCATGGTGAGTGCTCTTAACAATGCATGCGTGCACAGCAAATTAAACCATCTTCGTTATTTAAAATACTGGTGAGGAAAAAAGCTTAACTGGAATTCACAATCCATTCACATCAGCACCAGACATTTTAATATTACATGTTTCAATGAAGGAGAAGTGATTGAATTCTTTAGCTATAAATTCAGCCGTTGTAAATTTCTGAATTGTAAAAAATACTTTTGATCGTTTTATCATCTATTCTTTTATCATCTGCAAAGCTTTTCATTTCTGTTCTAGATCAAGAATTTGAAAGGATCATCCGCAAAAAGGCTTGTCCACCAATTGTTTATAGCCATTTCATGCACATAAGCTGAGATGACAAAAATTTGTTCATGCATGCAAGCCCAAGTTTTCATTAAAGTTTTTTAAATGTTGTGTTTTGAAGTATGATGCAAATTCAATATTCAATCTCTTCTCTAAAACTTTTGTTATTTTTGTGAAGAACATGTGCTTTTTCTTAGCAAGCCTTATATAGATTCCCCTAAACCCGCCTTACTTTGTGCCTCACCAAAATTATCCTTTTTTACATGCACCAAGACATGCAGAAGCTCTGTTCTAAAGGAGGGGTTGAATTCATAGACAATCTTTTAATAGTCTTGCTGTTTTATGTGGGGTTAGTAGGACCCAGCAGAGATGATGAAGTGGGGATCAGGAATCTGACTGTGAGGATCAAGTGGTATTTATTTGGGAGATAAGAGAATATAAAGGGACAATTTGGTTTTCTTAACAACAGCTTATAAATTGCCATTTCTATATGGCCACAGAAATTCATAAGAATTTGAAATTCTAATTGTGAATTGTGAGACCTCTCTAAAGCCTCAGTTTCTGCAAGGGTCAAATGCAGATTATAATATTGACCTCCAAGAATACTGTCAAGCATAAAAGCTATCTGTTTAAAAAACATAGTGTAGATCCTGTACCTAGTAAGCATCTGAAGATAGGAAGGATGGACTCCTACGGTAGAGCACTCATTGTCACTAAGAGGTATTCAAGCATATTACAGATGAGCTTACCTTGGGATGACATAGTGGCAATTAAATCATTAATTAAATGACTTTAAGATCCCGTCTATTGCTGACACTCCCAGACCGGAGATAGCAGAGCCATCTTTTAAATTAATGCCATCTTCCAGATCTTAGGTTATCCATGAGAAAAAAAAAATTAGTCTCATTGTGAGATCTTTCAATGGGCCCTCTTGGGAGCCCGGAGGGGAAAGATTGATTAAGGGCCTTATGCTTCTTAGGAAGGTACTTCCACTAGCATGCATCAGACTCACCTGGAGGACTTGTGAAAACTCGATTGCTGGGCCCAGCCCTAGAGTTTCTGATTTAGCAGGTGTGGGGTGGGGTCTACAATTTTTCATTTCTAACAAGTTCTCAGATGCTGCTGCTGCTGCTACTGCTGGTCTTGGGACCATAGTTGAGAATCTCTGCATTAAAACAATGCTTCTCAACCGTGGCTGCCATCAAATTCACCTGGGGAGACTTAAAAACTAAGGCTGCCTGGGTCCCACCCTAAACCAACTGCATAGAACCCCTGGTGGGGCTCAGGCCTCAGGATGAGTTAAAAGTTCTCCAGGTGATTGTAATGGGCAGTCAGACTTTGAGAACCACTGAGTTAGAACATCTTAATGTCATCTCGTGCGCATCTGCATCCTTTGCTACTAGATATTAATGTTGGATTAATATTTGCATTGAATTTTTTGTCTGTCTTTCACTTTTGTATTTCTGTTTGAAATGTCATAGTGACATTTCAAAAACAAAAGTGTTTTTGTACTTTGAGACCATTCCAGTGATGATAAGTTGCATTCCCTCCTCCTCCTAATTATTCAAGAGCTGACTTACTGTTAGCAATTAGATGAAAATCTGTAGTCTGTAATTAAGATCAGGATATATAGCAGTACCAATGAGTATGAATATTTTATCACTTATCTTTTATTACTTTAGGGTTTAAAACCATTGGACTTAAAAGAATAACCTAAAACACTTTGCAAATGAAATGGTAACTTGCTATATTTTTATGTATTCTGCTAAGAGAGACAGAAGCACCTAACAATAAAAATAGCTGATGTTTCTGTAGGACTTCACATGAATTAGAGCATGTTTTCACCTTCATCATTTCATTTAATCACACAACGACTCTCTTAGGTTAGCTTAAAATGTTTTGGTCTAGTGGACTTCCATCGTTCATGGGGATTGGGTACTAAAGTGAGCATGGGTGGCAATGCTGGGCATGGTCAAAGTTTTCCTCCAAAATCCTTTTAATCCATGTTATCCAGATATTATCTGTTTATCTGTTTTCTGAACAGTTGACAGTAGGTTGCAGACAATAGAATCTTTGAAAACGGAATACTTCCATGCACATTTCCTATGAACAAGAATAGTCACTTATGTGACACAAGAATAACCTTATGTGCAGTTACCAAGTTCAAGAAATTTAACATTGATATAAAGCTTACATTCTGTATTCCAATTTTTCTTTATGTCCCCAAAATGTTCTTTTGAGCTTTTTCTTCTCCATTTTCAGATCCCACCCAGCATGGCATACTGCACTTAACTGTCATTATCTCTTTAATTTCTCCTTCTTTTTAAAATATTTTCATTGTGATATACAATACAAATCTTCCCATCCTAACCATTCCCAAGCATATCATTCAGTGCCATTAATCACATTCCCAATGTTGCAGTACCCCCATCACCATCCATTACTAGAGCTTTCCCTTCACTCCCAACACAAACCCTGTACTCATTTTGCAGTAATTTCCCACTGTCTTTGCACCTCACCCCTGGTAACCCATATTCTACTTTCTGTCTCTGAGTTTGCATATTCTCTGATATTTTCTTTGTAGTTACCATGGGGCTTAAATTTAACATCTTAAATCTATGAATTTTTATTTGTTACCAACTTAACTTCAATAGCAAACTCAAACTACATTCCTATATCCCTCCATCCCCTTATCTTTATATAGTTCTTGCCACAAATTACATATTTGTACATTATATATTTTCGTTTTATGCATTTGACTTTTAGATCCTGTAGGATGTAAAAAGTGGAGTTACAAATCAAACATACAATAGTATTGGTATTTATATGTCCTATGCCATTATCTTTACCAGAGATCTTTATTTCTTCACGTGGCTTCAGTAAATTGTCTAGTTTCCTTCCTTTCAACCTGCATAACTCCCTTTAGCATTTCTTTTAGGGTTGGTCTAGTGGTGATGAAGTCCCTCAGCTTTCATTTATCTGGGAATGTCTTAATCCCTCCTTCAGTTTTGTTGGATTTAGAATTCTTTGTTGGCAATTTTTTGCTTTCAGTACTTTAAATATGTCTCCCTACTCCCTTTTTCCTCTGCTGGCCTCCGATGAGAAATCAGCAGTCAGTCTTACTGAGGCTCCCTTGTAGGAAACATGTTGCTTCTCTCTTGTGGCTTCCAGAATGCTCTATCTTTTTTTGTTTGCATGTTTTGTAATCTTTTGTTGAAACCTGGATATTTTTATATTCTAATATATTCTTGCTGGAATTTAGACTCCAAGGCACCTGTTCCTTACACTTGTATCCAGCTAGTGTTATGTCAGAGCTTTCCTTGAATGTCAAGAGTTAACAACAACAACAAGAGAAGAATAATTAAAAGAAAACACCTTTCTCAGTTATTACAGATTAACCTATGCAAATGCTCTCCTTCAGGGCTCACCCAAACAATGAGTTTATAAAATAGCTCCAGACCAATGCATAGGGGCCTTCTGGGTTTTTTCTGCACGTGTCTTGTCTTGGGCATGTACATGTAGCCCTAGGAATTCTTCCTTTTACATGGGTACGAGTGCCCCCTCTTCCCTAGAAAACAGTTTTCTCATGGTCTTGAGCACTGTATGTCCTACAGTCAGCAATCCCTTGCCCCACACTTGACTGCTCTTCCACAGTGTCCAGAGGGAGAGCTTGGTGAGCCACCTTCTACATGCAGGGCAAGTTCTGGAATGGCACGTCCCTCAGGCCACACCAGACAGATCGGAGCAGCCATACATGCTCCCTGTATGTGCACAAGGGTTACTCTGCTCCCTCTGGAACTAGGACCAAGGATCTGTACTGGGAGCATGAGCTCGCTCTATGCCAGGCTGGTGAGGGCATGGAAGAGGGTGCCAGGAAATCCTATGGCTTTAAAGAAGCCTTTTTCTTGACTCAGTCCTTCCCTGTTACTGTAGTCCTTTAACTGTTATTGGAACTTTGAGAAAGAGGTCTCTGCCAGTTCCTGCTAGTTGTTCAACACTTCTAATGGGAGGATGGAACCCTGAAACATCTCACTCCACCATCCTGATCTGCATCCAAGCTCTCTTTGCATTTCTGCAGGTTTCACTTTCCCCTTAGCAGTTCCTCTAGATTGAAGAGGGAAAGGGCAGAGTGAATTTTGTTTCTTCTCTCCTTCCCCCTTCTCTCATACTTTTCTACTCTCAAATTCATATGGTTGAAATAATGTTAGTTGAAAATGCATGCATTGCAATTCCACTGTTAGCTCAAAGGATATATTGTCTATTAGCCATTTGTCAGGGGCTGTGGTAAGTGGTGAAGAGACACTAGCAAGAAGGAAAACGGCTCCTGCCTTCTAAAAGTGTTGAATTGAAGAGATTGAGTGATTAGCAGGCCTACACATGTTTTATTCACCTTAGTGTTTGGTTTCTGAAAAATCTACTTGGTGAATTGCTTCTGTTCTGGAGTTTCTGTTAACTGTTCATCATTTCCTTAGGCTATGAGGGCATTTTCTAAGTGATGCTCCTACCACCAGCTTAATTACAGCCCTTTTCCAGCTCTTACTGAGGCCAGAAGGGATGGCATGAAAAAAGGCAACCAGTTGTATTTTCTATCTGAGCTTCCAGAGCTGGGCCTCTGTAGCAGTTTGACATTATTTATGACTTCCAAAAATAGATATTGGATTATGTTTGTGAATTGGTCTTTTCTTCTGGGCATATTAGATGATTTTGGATTCAGAAGTTTCATTTTACTTGATTGGGCCAGTCAGTGGGACATTTAATCCCTGCCCCCTTGGTGGGTGGGGGACTCATAGAGAAGCCACACCACAGAGAAGGGAGTTTTAATGCTGGAGCCCTGGGAAGTAAGCACACAGAGGAGCAGAGCAGCTGTGCCTGGAGAGAATTGAACCCCAGGGAGAAGGTCAGAGCAGTTGCCTGATAGGCTACAGCTGGCCTTGTGGAGACATCAGGGCAGCTGAGCCTGGAGAGAAACAAGCCCTAGGAAGAGAGGAACCCAAGAAGCCTGAACTCTTGGTGTCTGTTGCCAACACATGGCAATAGACTTTGGTGAGGGAAGTAACTTATGCTTCATGGCCTGGTAACTGTAAGCATCTACCCCAAGTAAATACCCTTTATAAAAGCAAACAGATATCTGATATTTTGCATCAGCACCCCTTTGACTGACTAATACAGCCTCCAATGGCCTAGAAGTATCAGTGGCAATGAGAAAGAAAAGCATCTCTGGGAAAACCTGGGCAGCATGCTGGCCATGGTTGCTGCTATGCCAAAAGCCCCTCGCTCTGGTCAAATCTCAAGCTCACCTTAGGTGGGTTTCAAGCCCTGTTCCTGCTATCAAGTCCCCCAACAGTCTAAACAATTCCATGCTCCTGTTCCCTGGGGGAGGGAGGGGGGGCAGAGAAAAGGTTTCATTTTAGATGTCCTCATGGGTATTTTTTCAAAATTGATTACACTTTTTGACCCCTTGCTTTCTGTTCCGTCAATATCAGTCTTGGGGAAGAAGAAAGCTTTTACGTTTCTGAAGGAAAGTTAGGAGTCACCTATGAGATGAAGACTGTTCACCTAATCCTATGATCTGAATTCCTTTCTTCTTAAAACTACTTATATTCACACCAGCTGTTGGCTGTCCTTAAAATGCCACAAGACACATTGCTCAGTGTCCTCTTTTCTCAACAATGCGTGGCAGATGTTTGGAGTTTGATGTCTTTACATGCCGTTTGTCAGTGCAGAAACTGCACTTTTTGGCGGATGTTACTCCCATACAATGAATGTTGTATAATGATTTATCAAGTTTAATCAGAAATTGCAACTTGCCTCCGAATAAAGGGAACAAAGCATGTTACAGGATATTTATGACTAAATCTATTTACTATTTATGAATAATCTAAAAGCTTAGCAATCTTCTTCAAGAAAAAGTGTAGAGCTTGAAACAAAACCCAGCTGTTTAAAATCTCAAATTATTAGCCAAATGCCTGTTCTAGAATTAAGCATTCTATATGAGTATATTTTTTTAAACCACGAAGTTGAAGGCGATTTTTTCCTATTTCGTGCTATTCCCACTGCGGTGCAAGCTGAGGGCCTGACATTGTTCCCAGGAGAACTGCTGGTGCCAAGAAGCTTGGATCCTAAAATTTTAGCCTCAAAGTCTTCTCAGCTCTCTCTCAGGTCCCAAGTGAAATGGGTTGTGGGGACTCAGTGCTGGCTTGAGTTGAAGGACATTCAGGAAGTGACCAGGATGTGCTCTGGTTGAAGGCGGATGGTTTCTTTATTGAACACAGGGAGCAGTATCCCAGAGGCTCCAAGGCAGATCTGCTCTCTCAACCATCCTGAATAATGCCAGTGACTGAATATCGACCATGCATTGATCTCATTCTCAACCCTCCCTTGAAAGAACCTGCTTACCGAGTGTATTCAAATCCCTGTGTTGACAGAGGAAGCTAAGGTGGGAATACGTGGGAAGATGCTGATCTCAGTTATATCGTATCTGACTCCGTAGTCCATGACTCAGACCCTAGGCTGGCTTTTGAGGTACTGGGGGCCAGGTATTGAACCTGGGAACTTGCATGTGGGAAGCCAGTGCTCAACCATCAAGTCACATTGGCTCCCCTGAGTTGTTTTTTTGTTGTTGTTGTTTTGCTTATTGTCTGTTTTTTAGGAGGCACCGGGAACTGAACCCAGGATGTCTTATGTGGGAAGCAGGCACTCAACCGCTTGAGCTACATCTGCTCCCCTGGAGCTTCTTAAGAAAACTAGGTGGTCAGTTTCCCCCTGATCCTTACCTGAACTAAGACTTTGAGTTTTGAGCTTTAAGGTCACAGATTGGTCGCCTCCCAGGGACCCCTGGGTGAACTGGTTGCCGGTTGTGATAGAATATCCTTTACCATTTACAGCCTTAGGATATTTGAATATACAGCTTTAAAAGCCTGAGAATACATCTTGTCTATGAGCTGAGAAGTTAGAGGGTATACTGTATTATCTCTCATAGTCACTCCTACCCTAATGTTTTTGCAAGTTATCTTTTCGGTTATTCCTCCTTGTTAAACCCCAAATCGTACCTTTGTCTTTACAGGACACATTTCCAGAACATTCAGAGTAGAATTGAGAATATTCCCAGTTTAGCTCTCATATATTTGTGTGTCCTTCTTTAGCTTCAACACATCATACTCTAGCAACTGGGGCAATTCTGCCTCCAGAGGACATTTGACAGTGTCTGGAAACATTTTTGATTCTCCAGACTCTGGTGGGATTGGGGGGCAGAGAAGAGGGATGCTATTGACATCTAGTGGGTAGAGGTTAGGAATGCTGCTAAACATCCTACAATACACAGAACAGCTTCCCCTTATCCCCTGCAAGAAATAATTATCCCCAGCCCAAACTGTCAATATTGCAGAGGTTAAAAAAACCCACAGTGAAAAAAAAAATGGAAAATGAACATTTTTCAAACACATCATGCACCCTATTGCTTTGAGGCAGTGCAGTGCTTAGAAGCATGGCCTCTGGGGCCAAATAGCCTGGGGTTGTATCTACAAGCCTCTCCTTATTAGCTGTGTAATTTTGGGGAAGTTACCTTCTTTCTTGATCAAATGGATATAGTGATGTCTTTCTCATAATGTTGCTACCATGAAATGAGTGAATACGTTTTAAGTACCTGGGAGTTGTGCAGGCGCTTGAAAGTACTCAGAATATTCCACCCCTTACCGCTGATGATAATGTTCCCATTAGTGCATGCACTTTGAATTTCCTTAGGGTGATCCCTCTACCTGGATCTCTTGCTCCCATTTACCTTATTCTTTAAGCCACAGATAGACTGTTCCCTCACCAAGCCAGGAGAGCAAATGGCCACTTTGCGTCATTTCCATATACCTCTCTGATGCATCACTGTATCATGGGTAACAAGGAGTTCTTCCTTCTCCTTTGGACTGTAAATTCCTGGAGGAGCTACAGTTTGCTCTATCTCGGCTTTAAATGCCAAGCCCCTAACAACAGCCAGCACCCCATTAATTCACATCGGTGGGCTTGTGGTCAACTGTCATGTTCTCCATTATTGAGAACTGAGCAGACAAAATTGTAAACTCTCTTTTGGGTCCTTGTTTAATCCCTTAATAATCCTCACAAGGCCATTTGTTTAAAAACAAGAAGCCTGGCTTTATTTATTTATTTTTTTTCTTTTTAAGCCTGGCTTTAGGATGGGTATTGGCGGTATCTTTATAACCCGTGCAGTAATGGTGGAACCGCTTACACTGTTGACCTCGAGAGGCAAATGCTAAACAGAAGAGCAAGGCAGAAGGCTGATCTCTGTCATCAGACACAACAGGCTGGCCTCAGGCCATGGCAGCCTGGCCTTGGGGAGATGTGCAGCCTCAGCTATTATCTGACGTTAATAATTCACTCCTTCCTCTATAGCCATCTGTCTTGATTCTACTCGCTGCCTTGAGTTATGTACCATCCCCCAGATAAGGTGACGAGTGGCTACTCACTGCTGATGATCATCAGTGGGTAAAATAAAATATTCTTCCAGACTGCACTGAAAATCTGTCTCAACCATAATGAAGGAATTATTTCCCTCCCCTTGACTTAAAAATTAACCTATTGATGGGAAGATATTGCAGCTCTTTAATGAAGAGTTGCAGGGGTATACTAGAATGGGTTCTAAAGCTACTAGTGTTACTAAGTAGCTGGGATGATTTGCTTAACTTTCCTAAGTCTTACTTTGCACATCTATAAATGAGGAACATGCCATCTATCTCACAGAACTGCCTGAATTTCAAGTGAGATCTGTATATACTAGCAAATGATAAAACAAAACTATAAAATGTTTTATAAGGGTAAGTGGATTGTAAAAGTTAATTGATGATGATGCATTTTTTTAAAACTTAAATTTTTTTTAGCTTTTCGTATATACCTGGAACATAGACTTGCCAATACTGTTTTATTAACAATACTTCCGTGATCAGTATGATCAATAGTTTTTGCCTTAAATGTATATATGCTTTTATGCAAGTTGACAGCAAGAAAGAGCCAGTTCTTCCTTCCCCTTTCCTTTATCTCCACATTTTCTAGCATGGGGTCTTCAGTGAACTGCCATAATGCTGGGAGAGGTTTCTTTCACCTGCAGTGTATTCAATTAGTAGGATAGTGCTGGCCTGGGATTAAGTATTTTACACTGGTTCTTGTTCCTAGCTCTCCAAACTAGTTTTACAGTCTTACAATGAAAGCTCTCCCCATAAAGAAATTGATGGTAGGGAGTCCTCCAAACTGACGTATAACATTTCTAACTGTTGATGATTCACATAAAATGTCTACTTCTTGAGAACTATAGAATCGTTTGCGTTTTGCCTTACTCTCAAACCTTTAAAAAAACACCTGCCAGCCAAGGGATTAACCATGCATGAACAAATAAGACATGTTAACTTTGTTCTTTCATGACGCACATTAAGAATTTTCCACCTCACTTCAGAATCCCCAAATTGGCCAATCACAAGTGAAAAGTACTTGGAAATTCATTGTTTGAGGTTGAAGGAATGTGTAAATTTTTAACTTGGTTTTTCCGCTGTTGAAGGACAGTGGCATGGCAAGTGATTACGTACATTGCTCCCATTTGAATGGAGAAAAGTGCCCTCTACAGTAAATACAGGACCCTATTAAAAGGCACATGATGCCTGCACAAAAACTTGCCTCATTTTCAAGAATTATATTCAACTCTAGAATCAATAAATACAGAACATTGAAAAGCATGTATGAAAGGAATTGAGAGAACCTTCCCAACAGAAAGAAATCCATGACCAGCAAATATTTTTTTTCTGTTAGTTTGCAATATTTATTGCACATTCTACAATATGAACCACTTTTTACTAGATGCTACAAAGGAAATGGGCCCCCAATGATCTGATGCAGACTGTTTTCACAAGTGGCAGAGAGTATCTCTTCCATGAAGAAGTCCTTATCCTTCTTTTACTTGGTGTAGGCAATGGCTCAGCTATGTCCAATACTTTTGTGATGATGGAAATGTTCTATAGTTATGCATCCAATATGGTAGCCACTAGCTAAAAAACTGAGCATTTGGAAAGTGGCTAGTGAGACTGAGGAACAGATTATTAAATTTTATTAAATTATTATTAAATTTAAATAGTCATTTGTGGCTAGTGGTTACCATACAGACTGAGCAGCTAAAAATCTCATGGCAATCGTCGTAATAAGCAAAATAACAGCTAATTATCGGGCACGTTATGTGCCAAGCACTATGCTCAGCATATTATATGCACTGACTTACTACTTACTTAACCCTTTTAACAACCCTATGAGGAAGCTGCTAACAGTGTTGCTGGATTTTCTCTAGGGTCTTGGCTATATTACAAAAAAGAATTTAAGTACATGCCAGTTTAGTTAAGCCAGTAATTTATTTTAAAAATGAAAGAGAAATGGGAGAAAATAACAGATTATGGGTCCCAGGTAGAGATAGGAAAAGGGCTAAAAGGGGTTAAAAAAAAAAGCTGATTTACAGACTACAAGTACCCATGACAGATTACAAGCCCCCAGGTCTAGTTGCACACTAATCCGTTGAGGAAGAGAATGGGGAAAAACATGGCAAAAACAGGGACAGTTTGGCTTCTGCACTTGCTTTTTAAACTATTAATTATTCTGCCACTTTTTAATGTTTGGAGGCGGAGTCCCAGCTGTTTGCTGTTTTGATTAGTTACCCCACCCATCAGTTCCCCTGGGAAGTCCAATGGCAAGGCTCCTTGAGAACATCCGGGGCTTTTCCTTGATCCCGGAGGAACTCACATTCTGAATGGGGAATTCTCCTGAGGTTCTTCCAGCAGCCATCTTGTACGGTCTTTCCTGCAGGGGTTGCTTCCTCCAGCCACGTGTTTCACGGTGGCATTTTTCTGCCATATCGCGTCTTTGTTCCCTAATCTAGCCTGCCGCAATAGTATAACCACTTTGCAGATGAAAAAACTGATGCACGGA
>PVKH010027190.1:0-13059 GCA_004027955.1 Chaetophractus vellerosus | reverse complement strand
ATAGCTAAAGGTCACGTGAAAAGATGTTCACCATCACTAGCTATTAGGGAAATGTAAATTAAAACTACAATAAGGTATCATTTCACATCTTATAGAATGACCAGTTAAAAAAAACAACAGGGGCCGGCCATATAGCCCAGTGGATAAGGGCGCCGGTATACCACATGGGAGGCCCCGGGTTCGGTTCCGGGGGACCTCTCCTAGCGGGCAGACCGCCTTCAGAAGGGCAAGCCACCATGGGCGGGCCAGAGCCGCCGTAGGCAGGGCAAAAAGCTGCCACAGACAGGGCAAAGCTGCCACGGGCAGGGCAGGTTGCCCGCGAATGGAGCGCAGCCAGCCACCCGTGAACTGAAGCAAGAGCCGGCTGTGAATGGAAGCAGAATCCGCCCACAAGCGGGGAAAGCTGTGCCTGCGCAGTGACCGGCCTCGGCGCATCACCACAATGGGGGGGAGGGAAGATATGTAATAAAATAAAAAAATAAAAATAAATAAATAAATAAAAATAAAAATAAATAAATAAAAAAAAACAACAGAAAATTGAAAGTGTTGGAGAGGATGTAGAAAAAAAGAAACGCTCCTTCACTGTTAGTGGAAATGCAGAATGGTGTAGCTACTGTGGAAGAAAATTTAGCAGTTCCCCCAGGAAGCTAAATATAGAACTACAATACAATGCAGCAATCCCACTACTAGGAATATATCCAGAAGAACTGAAAACAAGCACATGAACCAATCTTTGCACACCGATGTTCACAGCAGCATTATTCACAATTGCCAAAAGATGGAAACAACCTCAGTGCCTATCAACTGATGACTGGATAAGTGGTATATACATACATTAGCATATTATTCAGCAGTAAGAGGAAATGAACTTGGGATGCACATGACAACATGGATGAACCTGGAGGACAATTATGTCGAGTGAAATAAGCCAGACACCAAAGGACAAATATTGTATGGTTTCAATAATATAAAACCACCCCCTTCCACCTAATTACTAATTAAAATGGGTAAACCTCATATATAGGCTTGAGAAGAAAAGGGCAAGTTTAGCTGTGATCCCGAACTGCAATATAACTATCCATACTTGGAGGACCAAGGATGTCTCCCTAGAGGAATTTACATCAAAGGCAGAGGGAATGGTATGTTCAAAGGACTGGAAACCAAAGAGAATGTCAGTATATCTTAACTGGAAGCAGTTCAGCATTCAGAACAGCTGGAAGAAAGTAGGAAATAAGCTTTCCTTCTTTTGCTTTTGCCATATCCCTAAATCCCTAACATGCAAACAGGTCACATAATAAAGCACTTAGATCATGATACTCATATAGATTGCCTGGGGATCTTGTTAAAATGTAGGTTCTAATTCAGTAGGTCTGAGATGGAAATGAAGACTCTGCATTTCTTACAAGTCCCCAGGTACTGTCTCACACGCAGGTGCTCAGAAAAAGTTGGTCTCCATCACCCATTAAAATAGTGCAAAGTTAAGTTAGGGTGAGAAGCTAAATATCATTAGAGGTAAGTGGAGAAAGTGGTATCAGTTGGAGACAAGGTAATGGGTAAAAAGCATCATGTAACATGATAATAGCATTTCGAGAGCATTTCTAACATAAATTAACTCATTCACATCGTACAAAATCCTTTAAGTTAGTTAATGTTACTATTCCCATTTTACCTATCAGTAAACTGAAGAACAGAGAGGTTAAACAAAATTTCAGAACTTCAAGGTAAGCAGTCCTGGGTTTGAGGCTATGCTTGACCACTTAACTGCATGTAGTCCCAGGTGACTTGAATAATTTCTATAAGCCTAAATTTCCTCATCTTCAAAATGGGTGAGTTGTGAGCTTTAAATGAAGTGTCTGACACTTTGTACAACTCCCATACAAGCTAGTTAGTTCACTCCCTCTTATATAACCCTCATGTCTCCTATTGATTTATTCAATGTCTATTATTGACTGCTTCTGAGTGCTACACTGCTCACAGTTCTAGGAATACATAGAAGCATGAGACTGTCCTTTCTTCAATGGTCCCAATTAAGTAGGTGAACAGGTACATGGACAACTATAATAAACTGAATGCTCTGATCCAGGTCAGGACAAAGTATTTGGGATTAGAGCACTTGATTCTGCCTTTCAAGGAAGTGTTTCAAATTTGAACAAGGATCTAAAAAGATAAACGAACCTGAGTTGATGAGGAATAAGGGGAGCATGTCTACAAGGCTCTATTCTTGATGGCCACAATCCCTTCTAGTTTACTTGTCAATAACAGCCTAACATGCCAATTATCTTTTGTGCAATTCCACTTAGCATCAACATTGTTTCAGAATAAAAATGAATTTGAAACCATGAAATTCCAGAACTGTGTTAATGAAAGAGGGAGACATTCGTGAAACAACTTCTCAAATAATATCATGCAAAATGTCACTTAGTACATTCCTGTTCTCTAAAATGATTGCACTTCAGAACAAAGGGACTTTTAAAAATGTAGTTGACCTTCTATTTTCTCAAATGTTCTTTTGTGTCCCTCAACAGTGCTTAATTTTTTTCTTGATATGTTTATACTTAGGTATTGTCTTTTTTATTGCTTTTGTAAATAGAAGCTTTTCTGTCATTTTTATCTTTTAACTGGCTGAAGGTGGCATTTCAAATCAGAGCAGAAAGACAGTAAATTCGACAAGTCTTGCTGGGAAAATTGCTATCCATTTCAAAAATAGTTAATCTCATCTTTATACAATTCTTACAAATACTGCAGATAATTAAAAAATAAATACCCAAAACAGTAAAGTATAAAATCACTAACAAAATTATTAAATAATATTTGAAGAGCATTAAACAAAGGATTAATGTCTAAAATACATACTATGCCCCTTAAAATCAACAAAAATCTGGAAAGTAAAATATTTTTCAGCTATTAAACTGAAACATATTTAAAAAGGCTGATAATATCCAGTGTATTTGTTGATAACTATTTAGACACAAACACACACACACATAAAATATAGCTCTTTGGAAGACTATTGAATGCATTTTCAAAATGAACATGTATATAGCCCTTGATCTTGCAATTCCATTTCCAGGCTTTCATCCTATAGAAATACTCAAATACGTGCCAAAAAATATGTACAAAACAACATGCTGTAACATCATTTGAAATAGAAAAAGACTGGAAAGAGCTAAGATTTTCATGAAAATGAGGCCAGTTATATCTATGGTATGAAACAGTACATAAACAGTGAAAATAGAATTGCATAGATCTAAATTTCAAGCAGGAAATATGTTCAATATATATTATACAATAAATTATAAAAGTTGCATAATATATATAATCTGATAATAGTTAAGAAGTATATATACATTCACACATAAACATATAAAAGCATAGGAACAGATACATCTCAAATTGTTAGCACTAATTCCCTCTAATATAGGGAGTGAGATGTGGACTGGGTTGAGGTTGGTTTATTAAATTCACTTTTAAACCACGTTAAGCCTTTTTATTGGAGTTAATAATTTTTGAGGACCAGTAGGAAGCAGGGGTAATTCACAAAATTACCACACAAGAAAAAGGAGCACTATCATCTCCTAGCTGTGAGGTTTCTTCCCATGCAGGTAGGACAGGTAAAGTGATGAGCAAATACCAAACATCTATACTTTTTTGAAATTTTTCACACTCCTCTCCAGGCTTTCCACCCTGACTCTCCCCTTATTCTCTGTTTATTTTCTTTGGATGTGGTTATCTCGATACAAAATCATTAACATGAGGTAAGGCTTGTAACCTTGAGGATGAGATCAGCTCAAAATTTTAAGTCTGCCACCTTTTCTTATTCTTTTCTTATTTTAGACAATTTCAGCATAAAATTGAATTTTTGTCCACAAGACCAAGTCCTCACTATTTAATAAGGCTTCTTATCAAATAATATATACATGTCTCTCTCTATATATAATCATATATTTCAAATAAAAGTTCAAATGAAATTAATACATACAAAAAATGAAACACACATATATATGTTATGCATTTAATAATATACTCCAATTTTTAGCGCTACAATGATATAAATTCCCATGAGAGGAAGACTGAGATGAAGGGAAACTAACTTTTACTCTATAAATCTTTGTATATTATTTTTAATTTGAGATTATTTATGCATGTGTTTTCAATAGAGAAGAAAAGCTAATAGACAAGTTTGTGCCAGATTTGAAAACTAACGATTTATATACAAAGCCAGTACTAAATACAGACAAAAGGAGAAAGTATTTATAGGGAGAGGAGAGAGGGTACATTTCAACTTCTTCAGGATTTAGAAAGCTCAATATTAAGCACTACAGGGTTTGATATTACTTTACCACTTGTTAGTCTTATGTTCAGTCATTCCAGCAAACTTTTAACTTAAATTATCTCTGTCTCTCATAATCCTCCAAACATTATATGATAGGAGCTATTATTACTTCCAAATAAATAAATGGAGGCTCAAAGGAATTTAAGTAATTTTTCAAAGTTCATACTGCTGGTAAAGGTAAATCATTATTCAAATAGTGCTTCTCTGATAATAGGGACTGAACTTCTAAACACTAAATAAAATTAACATATTTGACAGCCTGGCATAGGAAAAATTAACAAAAATTTAGATTCAGAAAACCCAGCTGTGAATCCCGATTCTATATTTAGAGGCTGAAATGTTTATGGGCAATTCATGTATACCTGTCCTAACATTTCTTCTCTCATAAAGTAGTATTTGAAATTATATATGACAGGATATACTCCTGAAGATAATTCTGGCTGCTCTTGCACGGACTCAGAAAGTATCACAATAAAAATCTGTTTCTCACTCCTTAAAATCTAATCAGTTGTCCTTGAATAGTGGGAAATTCTCAAGGCCTAGATCAAGGACCCAGGCTGAGTCCACCCTGTGAATCTATCATCCTCAATTCATAGCTCATAGCATAGCCCTCAGCCTTGTCTCCATTCTAGCTAAAGAAAACTGGGAGGTTTTAATGATGTTTATCACTCAAGTCAAATGGCTATATCTTACATAAAGGAAGCTAGAAGGCAAAGTCCCACTTCATATCGAGGAAGAAGAAAGAGGCTGGATGATCATCTAAATAGTCTCTCCCACAGTCAGTATATGTAAACTTTTAAAGTAGTTTATGTAAACTATTCCAATTATTTAGCAATAGATATGTTATTTCAGACCTTCAGTACTCTTAGAATAGTCCTACCTTTAAAGCAATCTATGAGATCCAAGAGCATTACCTTTATGTTTTCCTCACTATATAGAAGGAAGTTGGTCAATTTTCAACCAAACATATCCACGGAGAAAAACAAATGACCCTCTGAATTGTTTCTAGCCTTCAGGAGTCAACTACATGGCACTCTACCAAAGGAAAAATGGTTTTATATAGCTAAGCCAGTGGGTAACTCAACTTCATCCAAAGAGAATCACCCAACAGGAAAGTGTGCTACATAAAAATGCTTGCTTTTTTCCTTAACAGAATATCTTCTTTCCAATCCAAGCCATACTAGTTGATTAACTTGGGGGAAGAGAAGGGAATGAAGAGAGAATTTAATTTAGCATATAATTATCATTGAACTAAAGAATGTTTTAGACTTACTGAGAAACTATATATAGTACTATACATCTTTATATATAAAATCATCTATCTATTGCTGGATAATTCTGCATCGGTATCTAAGAATGAAAGGCTTTATGAGACTTCTGACTAAGACCAAGGAAATTTTACTAATTCATTACATAATTGGTGGCATTGCATAATAGGCAGTGTATAGGGTCAGTACTAAGATGCCATCAAGAATATGAAATATGTTTCCTCTAAAAGTAAGAGTAATAAATTTCATATCAAAAGCACAGGATTTGCCATCTGTATGAATGAAATCTGACACTGTCAGTAAGAGTGATGGATAAGTTGGATAAAAACAATGTGATCTGGGAATTGACTGTTTTCAACTTAGAAAACTGATTCATGCTGTATATGGAGACAGTGTGATACATAATAAAATTGGTCACAAAACTATGAAATATTAGAGAGTAACAAAAGCAATTATTCACACTATTCATCTAAGCCACTTCCAAAGGGAAGAAAGTACTGGCTAATCATCCTTGAGCAATCAGGTTTTACATGCAAGGTTATCTCTTCGGTACCTGAGGGGACCCAAGCTATCTTAGCCGAAAGATACTTAAAGATAAATTAATTGGTTCCTTGTCCCCTGTGCAAAATTCTTCCTGCTACCTTAACTACAGAAGAGAATATTCTGGTTAGGTTGCTCCCCTTGATAAGCACTTAATATTTTCATGCTTCTTTTACAGGTTTCCTGCTTTATATCTGTTAACTCTGTAAAGTCAGTGTATATGAGTCTGTCCTCAGAGACACTTTCCATCTTAATGTGGTGATAAAGTAAACACAAAACGTGAACCAGTCCCTAGACTGTGATGGATCTACTAGTCCAATATCACCAGATGTCTGACCAGCCAGCCTGCATTGTACACATGACATACCTTAGCTATTATTTTGTGCTTTCTTAGACAGAAAATGTTTGGACTGCAAACTTTGTTATAATTTCTCTTCATTCTAGGATTATTTTGAGGTTAACTAATTTATGAATCATTGAGATCCTGGATGCTTTCCCTTGTCTATCCAGTTTTCTATTTGAGGAACATTAGCCACTGTAGCAGTTTGGAATTATTTATGAATTCCAAAAATAGTTATTGGATTATGTTTTTTAAAGTGCTCTGCACCTGGGCTGATTAAATTATGATTAGGGTTTTGATTGGGCCACATCAGTAGAGCATTGAGTCCCCCACCCCTTGGTGGCCGGGGACTCAGAGAAAACTACATGGCAGAAAAGAGAGTTGGAGTTTTGATGCTGTAGTTCTGAGCCCAGGAAGTGAACACACAGGAGAAGAACACAAAGGATAAAGACATCTCCTTAGACATGGCAGAAGCCCCGGGGAGAGAGAGCGCCGTTGGCCTGATAGTCTACAGCTGGCATTGTGGAGAAAGCACAGCAGCTGAGCCCAGAGAGAAACAGAGCCCTGCGAAGAGAGGAACCCAAGAAGCCGGAACTCCTGGCAGACACCGGCAGCCATCTTGTCCCAACACATGGCAATAGACTTTGGTGAGTGAAGTAACTTATGCTTTATGGTCTGGCAACTGTAAGCTTCTACCCCAATACGATTTCTGGTATTTTGCATCAGCACCCTTTTGGCTCACTAATAATACAGCCACCTACTTGAAGGTATAAAGGAGAAGATACGAAAGCAGACAGAGAAGTTTATCAGAAGATCTTTTACCTTGTTTGGTAACCTACTAAACATTATGTGGAAAAGGCGATTCATGCTTTCGTCTATTTAGATAAATCTTGAGAATAATTGTCTATGTTTATTTGTCCACTGTTGCCATTTGCAATGGAGCTGCATTAATCGCCAAACCATCAAAATGATTAATTAGGATATATTAAAAGTGTTTTATGGCTCATCTATCTTGGTCCTAGAGGGTGGCTCAAGAACATTCCTCCTGCCTTTATTCAGGTAGCTAATTTAATGTAAAAGTGTGTGCAGGTTGGAGTCAGGGGACATAAACCAGCATTCCACCTGGCTTTGCCACTTATTAGCTGGAGGACTTAAGTAATACTTAAATTTCCTGTGCCTCAACATTGATAAGAAATGAAGTCCAATTTGTAGCATCTAATGTAAAGGTAGGAAAAGTTTAAGAAATTATGTCTTTGAAATTTAATTGTAATTTCACTGTGTATGAGAGTAAACCAATTTTGAATAGTTTCCTAAAGAAAACAAAATGTTATCACGGTTCCTATAATTCACTTAACAGAAGATAAAATTTATCTAGATGCCGTTATGGCTATATTAATGTACATAGAATTTATTCTATGCATGAAGCATTATGATCTGTAAATGCCAATTAAAATATTTATAAAGGACTACTGTATTATTTTATAAATGATTAATTGAAATTAGCATGCCTTATAAGTGAAGTACATTTCATATTTGCCTAAAGTCAAGACACATGGTTTTTATGTTAAAATATTTTTGTTAATATTCATAGTTTATATGTTTAAAATAAGTTTTCCCTTTATCACACTTTGAAACTGTAAGACACTTTAAAGTCTAGCTAGTTCATCAAAATTAAAAGCTGTTACAAAGAATAATGCAAATCCCAAGTGAGAATAAGTTTCCAGTTAAAATCAATCCACTCCCAATAACAACTCTGATAATTTGATATACACTACCTGCCTATAGAAATGACTAATAAGAAAGCATCATTTATTTTATATATTCTCAAAAAAATACAACTACCTTAATAAACTCATAAAATACGGAAGTTTTCAGGAACCGGCTGTTGCTCAATTGGTAGGGCTCTGGTTTACCACATGGGAGGTCCCGGGTTCAGTTCCCAGGGCCTCCTTGAGCAGACAGACTGCCTTGAGAAGGCAAGCCACAGTTGGCAGGGCAAAGCCACCGCAGGCAGGGCAAGCTGCCGCGAGCAGGCAGGCCGCTGTGCGGTGCGCTGACTCGGCGAGTCGCCGCAGCAGGGGGAGACAAGCAGACACAGAAGAATGCAAAAAATGATCACAGCAAGAACAAGCAGAAGGGGGAGATATATAATAAATAAATAAATCTTTAAAAAAAAATGGAAGTTCCCGATCCCTAAAGACTGTGTTTCATGGTGAAATGCAATAAAAGTAACCAAAGATATTGACTCTGAGTTTGCCTGCATATTGAATATGAATAATACCGAGGGCTAGAGTATTATAGATGAAACATTTTTATTTTAAAAAAAAAGAAATGATGGGAGCCCTATCCCGATCACAATGGCAGAGTGAGATGTTCCAGTGCTCCTCCCCTCCAAAAGAATCTCTGAACAACAACCAAGAGTGCAGAACCATCTTTTACCAAAGCTCCAGAAAACAGAGGATTGCAGTAACAGGGTGACGCAGAACCCAGGAAAAGGCAACTTTGAAACAGGTGGATCTCCTAGCACCTTGGTGCCCCTCCCTCATCCCCTCACTTATATAAATTGATCATTTATAAAAAGTTTTCCGTTTTTTAATTCATATACTTTCATATTTCTATTATTTAGTGACCCAGACATAAAAATGGCCCTCTTGATTTTCCTTGTCAAATAAGTGAAAAAGGCAAAGCTGTCACATAATCCCATTTGTCAGAATTGTTATGATCCCATTAGATACTGCCTTTCACTTCCATGAGGATTTACTTTGCTGTATCATATTGCATGCTCAATTAATTTTCTAAAGAGTTAAGTTGGAGGTATTCCTCAATTAACTTGTCAAATTATTGAAAATATCAATTATGCCATCAAGGAAAGCTTTCCAAATGAGCAATCATGTTTTGCATTATGCTGCATTATGTCACCATATGAAGCCTTATGAAGGCATTTGTCATTGTACCATGACAAAAATAGCTATTGAAGCATTAAAATTTTTGATGCTATAAAATTACAGTCTAATCCACTTGAGAATCTAGAGTTCTGTCCACTATGACAAAGGACCTCCCCCACTCCTCATGCTCAAGAAATGATACCACCATTCCAGGCTATGGTGGTTTAGTTAAACCTCCTATGTTCTTTATAGTCATTTGATTCATACACCCGCAATAGTTAGATCACCACTAATCTTCCAGGCAAACTGTTTTAATTTCTATTGCTTGAATTTGCTAAACATATTCCTGACTTAGTTATATTACCCTTGCTATTTTCTCTAACTGGAAAAAATTTACCCAGGATCTCCTCCATTCTTTGCATTGTTTGAGTCTTACCTCATTTTCTACATAAAAACTTTATTTTATAGCTGTTTTAGACTTACATAAGAATTGTGAAGATAGTACAGAGTTCTCATATACTCCATACACATTTTCTCCTACTATTAACATCTTATATTAGTATGGTAATTTTTTACAATTAATGAATCAATACTGATACATTTTTATTAACTGAAGTCCATACTTCATTTAGATTTTCTTTTTTTATCTAGTGTCTTTTTTGTGTCCCAGGATCCCATCCAGGATACCACATTACATTTAGACATCATGTTTCCTAGTCTTTTCTTGGCTGTGAGAGTTTCTTAGACTTTCCTTGGTTTTGATGACCTTGACAGTTTTAAGGGATACTGACTCTCAGGTCCTGTGAGTCCCTCTTATGTACCTCCATATTTGTGGGTATATTTTTAGCACTTCCTTACTTCAGGCTCATTTTGAGTATTTCCTGCCCTAGTCCTAGATTCAGCCATTTCTCCAAAGAGCTCTGGTTCCTATTATTGGAGAATATTAGAAACCAAGATTTGGATACTAGGTATACTCATTGCTTCTGGGGTGTCACTGTTTCTAGGCCCTCGCAGCTGGCCTCATCTATAAATATGTCTATGTGTAACTATCCTTAGTTATTTTAATCTACATTTCTGCTTGTTCTTGCTGTGTTCATTTTTAGCGTTCTTCTGTGTCTGCCTGTCTCCCCCTGCTGCGGCGACCTGCAGAGTCAGCTCACTGTGCAGCGGCCTTGCCTGCTCGCGGGCGGCTTTGCCCTGCCTGCGGCGGCCTGCCTTCTCAAGGTGGTCTGTCCACTCAAGGAGGCCCCGGGAACTGAACTCGGGGCCTCCCATGTGGTAAACTGGAGCCCTACCAATTGAGCTACAGCCAGCTCCTCATACATTTTTAAAAACAATTTTTTGTCCCATTGGCATTCCATCCTAGGATCTCCCAACAACTGAAATGACTTTAATTGCATAAAAGTTTACACTTTCTTTTGTAAAGTTCTATGGGTTTGAAAACTGCACAGTGTCAATTAACCACCTTTATGATATCATAAAGGTTAGTTTTGTCACTGTACACTTCACTCATTCAATCCTCTCCTCCTTCCCTGGGACCCCTAGGAAACATTGATATTTTTACCATCTCTAGAGTATTGCCATTTCCAGAATGTTAAATAATTTGAATTATAAAGTATGTAGCCTTTTCAGGCAGGCTTCAATATGCATTTAAGAGTCATCCATGGATTTTCATGTTAGATCATTTCCTCTTACTGCTGAATAATAATCTACTGTAAGGATGAAGTGCAGTTGTTTATAAGCTCACTTACAGAAAAGCATATAGGTTGCATCCAGTTTTTAGTGATTATGAAAAAAGAATATAAGTATACTTGCATATACAGGTTTTTGAATACACATATTTTTCAAATCAGTTTGGTAAATACCTAGAAGCATGATCACTGGATCATATGATAGTAATATGTTTAGCTTTGTAATAAACTGGCAAAATGTCTTCTACCAGCAATGAATGAGAATTCCTACTGCTCAGCATCCTCACAAGCAAACGTTCTGGAAAGATTTTTGGATTTTAGTGATTCTAATAGATGTGTATTTGTACCCAATTGTTTATTTTAAAATTCTCCAGCGACAAATGATATTGAACACCTTTTCATCTCCTTAGTCTCTATATCTTTTTTCTTAAATTTATTTTTTTCTTAATTTTTTTTTAATTTTTAAAGAATATTTATAGTCCATAAATGTTTCCAAAATATAGGGGATTCCCATATACCCCATCCCCACCTCCTCCCACACTTGCCGCCATTAACATTTTCCATTAGTGTGGTATATTTGTTACAATTGAAGAACACATACTGAAGCATTGTTACTATCCATGGACTATAGTTTACATTATAGTTTACACTTTACCCCACATAATTTTATAGGTTTTGACAAAATGTATAATGGCCTGTGTCTGTCACTGCAATGCCATTCAGGACAATTCCAAAGTCCCAAAATACCCCCATGTTACATCTATTCTTCCCTCTCCCTACCCTCAGAACCTCTGGTGGCCACTGCCTTTATATCAATGATACAAGTTCTTCCAGTGCTAGAATAGTCATAAGTCTACTTTAGTCCATACTTGTATTCACCCCTTATGTGTGTTCATTCCTCAATTGTGAGGATTTGGGGATGGTGTTGTCCATCTGTTTCTAATTGAGAAGGAGCTTACAGCCCATCACTCAGATGGATGGAACTTTCTTGCTTGTAGTTGTAGATACTCTCTGGTTTTTCTGGAATGGGCACTGTCCATCATTGTCCTTTTGTTAGCTGTCATGGGTGATTACAATGAACTGGAGAGCAGGTGTTGCAACTCTGCTGAGATTCAGGACTCAACTGGCATATGAACAGGCCAAAGATTTAAGTCTCTGGGACATATATTTAACAATTATAGGTTCAAATAAAAAGGAGTAAAGAGCCACGTGTAGGGAAATTATAAATGAGTTCAACTCCATTACACTGGGGAGCATATATTCCAACATAAGGCCCACAGACAGGGTGCTGAATTCCTGAGATTGTCCAACCTGCCTATAGGTGTCTAGATGTCTCTAGAGCCCTCAGAAGCCCCACTGTTTGTGGTTCTGTTTCCTGTGGTAGTCAATACGATGCTGTTGAGATGTGCATAAGTGTAACATCTGAATGACCTACCAACTCACTCTGAAATCTCTTAGTCACAAAAATTCATTTGTATTTAGTATTTCCCCCTTTTGGTCAAGGTCCTTTTCTAGATGCATCACTAACCTGCACTTGGTAATAATCTCTCAGTGCCAGGGAGGCTCATCCCCAGAAGTCATATCTCATGCCAGGGGGAAAGTAATGCATTTATATGCTGAATTTGGCTTGGAGAAAGGCCACATTTGAAGGAGGTTTTTCAGGAGGTAACTCTTTGGCAATATATAATACTAGGCTAAATTTCAATTTCACAAGAAAAGGTAAATTAAGTACAATATGTTGTAATGGTTTGAGTTTGAATTAATTATGAATTCCAAAAATATAAATTAGATTATGTTTGTAAGCTCATCTGTTCATCTGGGCATGATTAAGTTATGAGTAGGGCGTTAATTGCCACGTCAGTGAGACGTTGAGCCCCACCCCTCAGTGGGGGTGGTCTCAAGAGAAGCAGAGAGGAGATTTGGAGAAGGAGATTTGAAAAGCAGTTCTGATGCTGGAGTGAGCCGTTCGCCTGATAGCCTACAGCTGGCCTTGTGGAGAGAC
>PVKH010027189.1:0-13061 GCA_004027955.1 Chaetophractus vellerosus | reverse complement strand
GGGATCCCAAATCATGTCCAAAAAGTACCATCTCTCTCTGTCTACTTTAGGATGGAGAACTGCATTCTCTATGATTGGTAGCACATTTAATCTGTAGAAAATAATAATGTGGCTTTGAATTCTTCTTCGTTTATTGAATCTGGGGTTTCCCTTTATTTCAAGCTCCCCTATGTTATTAAAATGATATTATTTTATTTTAACTAGCCTAGCTATGTGTTTGTATCTAATACAAATAGCATCTACTGAGTGTCTCCTCCTTAATTTTTTGGGTATTTATCATCCTTATACCTAATCTTAAAATACTGACCCACATAAGTATATCTAGAGAAGTGGCACAGCAAATCATTCCTATGGTCTTTATAATATTAAATATACAGTGCAGTAAAATATACCTAAAACTGATTGGCAATTGATTATCATATTCTATGAGTTCAATAATCATTTTTACAGTTTATTTTTTGAATGTTGAATGAGTTAGACACCATTATATTTCAGCAAGTTTTTAGTCAGTGTTTAATATATAATTTTATATTCAAGGAGAGCATGTTTTTGTGGCAGAGCTAGATAAATAGCAGTAGTTAAAAGGTGGCTTGACTCCTGTATTTATTTAAGTAATATTGAGACTAACCATAAGGCATGGTAGAAGAGAATGGATAAATATGCAATAGCCAAATTATAAAGTGTTTATATGGTGTTTTACTAGAGAGTATATATGCACACACATACATACACACTTATTTCCTTGGGTGAAAATTTCCCTCATCTAACCAGTTCTGCTAGCCCTCTGTTTCTACAGTCTAACCAAAGCAGTGGAAGTAATTAGGAAATGATAAATAATGCCAACAGAAATTTTGGAATTTCTGAGTAGTGTTTTGAAAAATATAACTGCCTCCTCATAGGAGCAGCTGCTATGATATGTGGAGATTTATTCTATGACAGCATGACCTGAATTTGAACATTTAATGTCCATTATAATATAAAACTTATTAGAGAGAATCACATTGGTCAGTTCCTCAAGCAATGTAATAAAATATTTCTAATATGTAATTGTTTTGAGTAAGAAACATCTCTTCTCACTCTCTCCCAGTGAACCAAATAGTCAGGAAGCTTGACTAGTTGGACCAAGAGACTGTAATGAAATTTCCTCTATCCTCTGGTGACCAGAAAAGTACATAGGAGGAAATGAACTCCCTCCTCTAAATCAGTCTTAAAAACTCAAACTTATAAAATGATAGAAAATGCCACATTCTACTCCAGGTTATCAGGGTTCATCAGCTTGCAGACATGGTCTTATTAAAAATTAGGAGGCCAAATGATGTATTTTGCTATCATATCAAAACATCCTGGCTGCTACTCTGTATCAGATTCCCATAAAAGTACAGAAACCAAAATGATAGATAACTATGAGCTTATTTTATTTCCAACAGAAAAATTCAATTTCTGAGAAACAGATTTGAGGAAGTTGATCTTCACTAATATACAAACTAAAGGTAGAAAATAAGCAATATATTTGGTATTTTAATTTATTACTTTGCAATCTACCTCTGATACGTCTCAAGGAAAGGAAATTATCTTAATATTTAAAATGTGACATCAGTTGATTTACATCTGATTTTTGTAAAGCAGAGAGAAATCAAGAGGGAAAATATGCTAGAATTATATGGACTAGGAACAGAACTTCAAAAGTATGAGGAGGTACAGTAGACAAATGATTAGTTTAATAGTTTTAATTATTTTCCATATTCATTAAAATAACTTAAGTAACTCTCTAAATCCAAAATCCCAACAGATCAGGACTATGTATTTTCTATGTACTGAACATATTATATTATCTTAATCTCTATTAACCTTTGGCTAGCTGTAAACACTTTTACTATACTTCCAATTCAAGCTTCTTAAATTTTATTGTTTCTGAGGAGAATTTATGAGCTATTCTGATTTCAGTTTTTCTCAAAGTTACTGTTTTCCCTCTTCTGCTAAATAGCTTTCATAAAACTATGTTTAAGATAAAAAGTGTTTTAACTCTCCAGGATATATATTGACTTTGATTACTACTTCTATTGGGCACAAAACTTTTCTTTATTGGTTTAGAAGATTTCCCTTACCTATGGTTATGGAGGTGTGATCTCTTAAGAGTTAAGGCTGAAAAACTTTGTGTTTCAATGGGTAAGCATGTCTCCTCACAGCAGACTCTACTATAGTTAATATCCATATTTGATTCAACTCATGAATACTGGGGTATTCAGTTGCCTAATGGGACAAGTATGCAGCTCAGTCTAGTTATCCAAAATGGCAGGTAAAAGGATTTTGAGCAAAAGTACAAAACTGCATCCAAAAGCATATGTTCTCTTTACAATAGAAGTTTCTTAGGGGAGAAAACTTGTGTGAATCGGCTCTGAAGCTTTAATTCCTAGAAAAATGGCTGGCACATATAAAGCAAGCAATAGCTCTTTCAGGAATGAATAAGTACATGATTAAGTGAATCAATCAATCAATCAGACGAACAAACAAATACTGCCAAATATTCCAAAGCCAAATTTCTTCTTCATGCTTTTTTGTTGGCATTTTCTTAATCTAGCCTGGTATTATCCTTGATTTTCCCAAAATTCCATGAATCAGTTTAGTTACTACCATCCATTTTTACAAATGATGAAACTGAGGCTAAGGGACAAGAAATGTTGTACCCAGAAGGCATGACAACTAGTAAAAAATGAAACAATGGAACTGAGATTCAAGTAAAATAGTTCACCTTCAGATAACCTTTCCACTATTTCTGTCTACCCTGAAAACCATACCTGTAAAATAAATGTATGGACCTATATATTTACTCTCACACAGGTGAGAGCCAAATGTGTCAATTGATAGAAACATACTTTAAGAATTAAGAGCTCTATTTAAAAAGAGGGTTTTGTTATTATTACCTCCTACCTCTATCTTCTGACACATAAGGGCACCCTCCTGAATATTTTCCTTATATGCAATCTGCAGTATCCTTTAAGAGAATTTCAAAGTATTCCTGGCTTCTGTTTAAATAAACTTCCCTGAACATGCAAAGCTAGCTCTAGTTATCCCCTCATCTCATCGCCCTTAATTACCTATACTATCAATTCCACTTATTATATTCTTCTTATTACTTTTTATTACCAAATCTCTGGGGTCTTGGAAGGCGGGAGAACACTTCTCATAGATATGTGCCCCTCAAGAAGCTTTGCCTAGCCTTGCATATAATAAATGTTCTTAAATAAGTTTTGATTAAGACAGCTTAAAAGAGTCAATAATAATACACCTTCCCATATCTTCTATTAAAAATAGAAAAATAGTGTAGACTCAGTTGTATAGTTTTGTTTTGTTTTTTCCTTTATTTTTTGAAGCAGAGAGCAAAGCAGCTGAAACAGCCATGGAGCTCAGCGCTTGTTAAGACAGAACTGTAAATCTGAACTAGTATTGTGCAATTTTATGTCCAGAAAAATTCTCCATTGTTTAGAGAGTTCTCGGGTAAGCATAATAGGCACATCACAGCAATATACTGATGCTTTGGGCTGTGCCACATCGTCTTCACAACCTTTTGAGTGCCTAATTGTGTATGATGCTGTGTTATGTAATGCCATGAGAACTACACAAAACCCAGTCCCAGCATTTCAGGAGCTGGAACAATTTTGAAACTGCAACATACCAAACGATATTGATTCTCATAATGTGTTAGAATCTTATAAATCTTTTTTTTAAAAATCAACCTTTGTTTTTTAAAAAAAAGATAATTAGATTACATAAATGTTACACAAAAATTGTAGGGATTCTCATATGTCCCCTCTCCCACACCTTCCACAACCTCCCACTTAATCATCCTTCATTAGTGTGGCACTTCACCAGCAATGGATATACACATCCTGGGGCTTTGCTACTAAGCATGGACCATAGTTCACATTGTAGACCACACTGTCTCCCACACAGTTCTGCATGTTATATGATAATATCTGTCATTGCAATGTCACTCAGCATAATTCCCAAGAATCTTATAAATCTTATAGAAACAAGTGATAGACTACTTTTTCTCTTCATTCTAAGTCCTAGGTTGAACTGCAAAGAGTGTTTCTTTCTTTTTAAATGCTGAGACATTCAATACTTTATTTTACATAAAAATTTACCCAGACACATTTGCTTCTAATATCCTCTATTCCACTATTAATTTAATTAGTGCTAAAATCTTGGAAGATGCTTTCTTTTAAACAACTAGAAACAATATCGTGCTGCTTCCTGGAAAGAAGTAGCAAGGGTGCTTTGTTTTGTTTAATACTTCTATAGCTGGTAAAAAATCTACTAGGCCAAAGGGATGAATTCTTGCCTGAGGAGAAGTGATATCCCACAGATATTCTATAGCCCTGTTTTGGTTGCTGAAGAAAATGCCCCCATAAAACTAACTCTGCAGGCCTCTCAAATTAGAGATGCCATCAGCCATTACATTAATGCTAACACACTTTAGTTTAATGAAATGCATTTCATGCTGTTATCACAAAATGCACTTGAGAGTAGCAATACAGTATTAATACAAATGGAGCAACAAGCAGGGATGCCTTTTTCATTGATTTGAAAATAACCATATTTTCTATGTGTGTAAACATGTATCAGTACCAAATTCAATTTAGCTTCTCACTAGCACTCATACCTGTACACTCTTTCAATTATTGCCACATGCAGTGAGTTTTGTAGATAATCTGTGTTCTGGATGAAATAAGGGATTGCGTTTGTGAGGTCTTGGAATAAATATTTGGTGATGGATCCCCGACAGGAACCAAGGAATAACACGGCAGGATCAGGATTACAAAACAAAATCGGCAGGTAGTGTGTGGCCCCTAAACTAGGTTAGCATTACATTTGTTAACAGCGTAACACTATTCCTCTCAATTTAGTTACTAAGCATGGTCCTTGGTATCAAGGAATCTGGTCGTTTTCAGAACATTGGAGCATCAGACAAAGTGCCATCCTTGTGTGCTAAGTGTGTTCCTATAGGCACATGCATGAGGTGTTGCATGCATCACCTGAGGTCTGTTCATGACAGCCTCCCTAAGGATACCACTGGGAGAGAGGGCTTGGGCAGCTGATCACAAGCAGAATCTGAAAAAGACACCAGATATTCCAGGGTAGCGGTTAGGATTTATTATGGGTGGGGAATCTGCTGTCATTTAAAGGGATAATGAGAACTCCCCTTGAAGTGTCAGGAGAAGTGACTCTTCAGCTTTACAGATGGTGGAGAGGCATGTGTGGGTCTTCCAGGGAGCTAGATGTGTCCCCACCATAATAACTTCTCTCAAGGTCTTGGGCTACTCAAAGTATTTCTTGAACAGTTGTGTAGGAAGCTAGGATAGGTCTAAGAAATCTTCCTGAGTACCTCATATCACCTTAGGTACCGGTTAAAAATGGGAACATGGTCTGTACTCTAGTTGGGAGGAATTCAGGGTCACTGCAAATGTAGCGTTCCAGATGAAGTCATGTGTTGGAATTTGCAAAGGAAGAGTCACATTATTTAATGACTCTGGAAAAGTGGGTATCTGAGTTTGCCAGGGCTGCTGTAACAAAGTACCACAGGGTGGTTGGCATAAACTACAGGAATTTATTTTCTCAGTTTTGGAGGCTCAAATTCCCAATTCAAGGTGTTGGCCACGTCATGCTTTTTCTGGAGAATGTTGCATTCTGTGGGTGGCTTTTGGTAATCTGTAACTCAATCTCTACCTCCATCATATGGCCATCGGTGTCTTTCTGTTGCTTACTCCTACACCTCATTGTGTCCAAATTTTCTCTGATTATAGGACCAGTCATATTGGATTAAGGCCCACCCTGATACAGTTTGGCCTCACCTTTGAAGAACCTACTTACAAATGAGTTCACAACCACAGAACTAGAGGTTTGGACTTCAAGATGTCTTCGTGGGGAACACAGTACAATCCATAATTCTAAATGCCTTTTAGGTACTTGTTGATTCACTGCATCAAACTTCCAAAGTGTAGAGTGGATAGCTGATTGGTTGATCCAGATATGAAGGTCTCGAAAAGGATTATTACAAAGCAGAGGTAAACTTCGTATTAGGCTCATTCCTCCTCAGAGATCCCCAAATTAAACAGGCTATGTAGCAGAACTAGCCATGAAGGCAGATCTTATTGGCAAAAATGTAGTTGTCAACTCATTAAAATGGGAATAGTCTCCTTCTTTCTGGAATCCACTGTCTCCTTTCTGGAGACAAATTCATTCTGAATGTTCTTTAAATACCTTTTGGTTGATCCCCATGTCATGCATTTAGGAATGATAATGTGGTACAATTTTTCATCAAAATCTGACCACATTTTTGATACCTCATATCAACTACTTTCTTGAATTTGATATAGACATCATGGATTCATCGACAGCTTCCTAATCCCTGGTTGATAAGTGCATCCTCAGACAGAATGCTGTCAAGACCATGCTGTTTAGTGACAACCTTCAAATGTGTACTGCCAATACAGTCTTTCATTTGTGATTAGAGTTCTTCTGTAGCAGATTAATGGATGGCTTTAATCCCTTCTAAATTGGCTGCAAACTTGTAACACTTCACTGACTCTGCAAAAAATCCATAATATGATCATATACCTTTGCGTATGTATCTTTTTCTAGGATCCATTCACCAGCATGATAACTGATTTTTCTTGAACAGTACTTTTGGGCTTGCAGCCAATTGCAATAGAATCTTTTGTGAGAGAAGGGGAGTATTTCCCTGTCAAATGCCTTGTCTATCTTGTCTTGTGTGTCATGAAGCTGTTTTGTACATGATTTGCAAACACCATATTAGCTTAACTCGATGGTCATTTCAGGTATCTCATTGTGAGACTGGTTCTAAGCAAATCTTGGAAGTAAATGACATTTGTTGCTGGCATCGTCTCTCTCACTGAATCCAGAATCAAACCTCTCCTTTGGCAAATTATAAAGTTCCTAACAGCACCTCTCTGTAACTCTTTTTCGCTAGCAAACCATACATAACCCCATGTCTTTTTCATTCCCTCATGACTTTGTTCCCTGATTTTCAGAGAAACACATTCTGACAAATAGAACAAGGCTAAGATGATAAATAGCATCAGACTTGGTCTTCCAGTGGTGATTTCATGTTAATAGCAAGCCCCTGGAATAAATGCCTCAAATTAGAGCAATGAATTATTAAAGATGGCACTTCATAATATCTGTCTGAATACTTGGGAAGCATTTTTGAAGAAAAGGTCCCTGTTTTTCCTTTCAAATATTTCCAGATACATGACTATCTACTCCAACTGCTTATAAGGCATGTACATAGATTAAAGAATGACACTGCAACCGCTTCTGTTTCTGATAATAATGTTTTCATATACTAGTGGATGCAAAATAATATAGACTTGTGATACATTGGGATACATTCTATTTAGGATTTTAAATTCAGTTTTTAAGTCACATTGAAAAATATCCACCAAATTGAAATATTTGTGCAGACCTGACTAAAATTCAAGTATGCATTTAAGAAAAACATTTATAAAAGATATTTTCTAGTTTTATTACTATAAATGTATGTTTATGCGCACATTCACACATATATGTATATGCACATATACATACATATCTGTGTCCTCACACACATATATTTGTGTATGTGTGTGAAGCCATACATGCATTAAGAGAGAGAAGGGGAGATTTAGAGAGAAAAAGAATAAAAATACTCCACAAGCTGTGAATTGTGCTGTGCTCTAAGCATTTTTCAAGGAAAATACGTATATTTCCAAAAGAATTATATAGATTTTGCCTAAATTGGAAATAAAGTAAAAGTTCATAGAATTGTTTTATTTACTGTGTCTCTTTCTCACACATATGGCCAACTTCATTGCTCTTCTCATAATGCTAATTGGTGTCAATAAAGAGAAACTCTAGCCCATCCTTAAAACCCTGACATTATCTATTTTTATTCTCTCTAGATATAAATCTCCCCTCCTCTCTCTCTTAATGCATGTATGGCTTTACACACACACAAATATATGTGTGTGAGGATACAGATATATATGTATATGTGCATATACATATTATATAAGTGTGAATGTGTGTATAAACATATGCATACATAGTAATAAAACTAGAAAATATCTTTTCTAAATGTTTTTCTTATAGCATAATGAAGAAATGGCTCCAAAATTCCTATATATATACATATATATGTGTATTTATGTACACACACACTAGCAACTTCTTTTTTAATGTGGAATAATTCACAGTAGGTTTCTTTTTTTTTTTTTGCAATTTCATAGAACCTGTTGTTTGCCATCTTCAAAGATATTGTTATTTTAAATGAAAGTGCCATGTTATGACATTTCCTGAAAATTCAAGCTACCTTCAAGAACAATATAATAATGTGACAAGATCTACAAAAAAAATAAATAGAATACCTAGAAAACCTGGACCATGAAAACTTTCTGTATATTTTATGGTCTTTTAATATGTCTTACACAAATGGTCCTTTAAGTAAAAGTGAAATTGTTTCATGGTTAGCATTTTCTCTCCAAACTCATTTGTTCCTGGCATCTCCTGTTGCACCATAGAGGTGTGTGTTTTTACTGCTTTGGCACCAAAATCATTCTGAGCACACTGGTTTCTGTCAGAAGCCTCCAGGGAGCATCCTCTGTTTCTCTTGTGAAATGAATATTGTAACACGGAGTTTGGCAGCCCTCAGCAATCCAAGAGAAATGTAAAATCCTGAAAGTTTCATAATTGTAAAGAAGGAACAATATGACATTAAAAAATTAAGCAGAAAATCGCTCCCTCTCCTCCTTGTTCCCTTTCAGGGTCAAGGTGATAAGCACAAGGCATAAAACCTACATCAATATGGCAGCAGTTGGGACTACTAGATCGTATGCCTAGTCTATGGGACAACACTGCCTCATTCCTTTATGAATAATGGAATTGAGCCTTAAGTGACCTATCTGCAGCATTCTAAAATGATTTCTGTTGGATGAGATACACTGAAATTCTTTTATCCATTGGACCACAATTGCCTAATTTATGTTGGAAAGTCCACTGCTGAATTGATTTAATAACTTGAGTAAAAATGTAATGTATTCATCTGTATAATCCAGAGAAATTCTGTTTTACTAATACACATTGAAGATCTATTCTGTGTAAGGCAATCCACAAACCAAATGTCATAGTATAATGTTCAAATTAAAATATAATCATGGGAGTTTGATTCATTCCAATGAATACTTATAGAACAGCACCCTACAAAAGAATACACAATAGTTCATGTGTACATGGAACTTTTACCAAGAAAGATCATATCCTGGGTCATAAAATAAGTCTTCAATTATTTAGATAATTGAAATTACACAAAGTATGTTCTCTGACCATTTGAAATTAGAACTCAATTAGAGAAAGATATCAGAAAAACATCAAACACTTGTAAATTAAATATCACACTCCTAAAAATCCATGGAAAAAGGAGGAAATTTTAAGAAAAATTAGAAAACATGTTAAACTGAAAAAAAACCCAAAAATACATATAATCAAAATATGTGGGATGCAGCTAATGAAGTACTTAGATATTTATGTTAAATGCTAATATCACAAAAGAAAAAAGATATCAAACCTAAGCTTTGATAATCTAAGCTTCCATCTTAAGATACTGTAAATAAAGTGGTGGATGCAATAATAAAGATAAGAGAAGAAATCATTAAAACTGTAAACAGAAAAATCATTGAGACAATCAAAGACACCAAAGCTTGTTCTTTGAAAAAATCAATAAAATTTATAAAACTTTAGCGTGATGACAAATAAAAAAGAGAGAAGACAAAATCATCAATGGATACTACTACAGATATTAAAAGGATAATAAGGAAATACAACAACTCTCCACATTTATGTTACAAATTAGATGAAATGGACCATTTCCTCAGAAACAACAAACTACCAAAAGCTTTTCAAATGAAATCATTAACTAGTATAGTACTATATCTATAAATTGAATTTATTCTGAAAATTTATTCTGAAAAATAAAATCTCCAAGTCTAGATGGTTTCATTGGTGATTTTTACCAAACATCTTAAAAAGAATTAATACCAATTCCATGCAATTTCTCGTAGAAAGTAGAAGAGGAAGGAACACATCCCAGCTCATTTTATATGACCAGTGTAAATTTGATAGCACTAGAGCCAAAGACAGAAAAAGAAAAGTAGACATCGGACCAACATCTCTCATGAACAGAGGCTAAAATCTTCAATGAAATACTAGCAAATTGAATCAGCAATGTATAAAAATAATGATATACCATAATCAAATAACATTCATATTATTTTTGGAAGTCTTGTCCAATATTTTTTAATCAATCAATGTTATCTACTGTATTAACAGTCTAAAGAAGAAAAAAACCCATTTGATTATCAATTCATGCAGAAAAAGTATTTGACATAATTAACCATCCAT
The DNA here is from genome assembly GCA_004027955.1 of Chaetophractus vellerosus. Taxonomy (NCBI): domain Eukaryota; kingdom Metazoa; phylum Chordata; class Mammalia; order Cingulata; family Chlamyphoridae; genus Chaetophractus; species Chaetophractus vellerosus. Next base: position 2,606 of record PVKH010027189.1, on the reverse strand, counting down.
TCATAGTAAAAACTATCAGAAAATGAAGAATTGAAGGGGAGTTCTTCAACGTGAGAAAGGGCATCTTTAAAAAAAGGAAAAAGTACTGCAAGCATCATCTTGAATGTTGAAAGACTTCCCCCTAAGATTGGGAACATGACAAGGATGTCCTCTGTCACCTCCTATTCAACAACATATTAGAAGGCTTACCCTGTTTAGTACAGCAAGGGGAAAAAGTATAAAGATTGTAGAGGAATAATTTAAAGTGTACATTTTTTATAGATATGATATTCCATGCTGAAAATCCCAATGAATCAATTAAAAACAAATACCTCCTAGAATTAAAAATTTAGTTGGCAGAGGCACAGAATACAAGGACAATACATGCAAAAAACTATATTTCAATATAATATAAATGAACAATTAGAAACAAATTTTTAACAATACCATTTGCATTTGCTTCAAACAACAACCAAGCAAACAAACAAAAAAATACTTAAATGTAAATCTAAGGATATATGTATAAGATCTGTATGCTGAACCTTACAAAAAGCGATGATAGGTAACAAATAATAAATGGGGCAGCTTGCTGTGTTCAGGTCTCAAAAAGACCGAAAATGGTAAAATTTAAAAGTTTCCCCATATTTATCTACAGATTAACACAATTTCACTCAAAAACCTGCAATATGAATTATAGATAAGCTAATTTTAAAGTTTATATGGAAAGACAAATGAACTAGAATTGCCAAAAACTGTTTGAAAATTAATAGAGGAATTATACTACCTGATTTTAAGGTTTGCTAAGAAGCTACAGTAATCAGGACAGTGCAGCATTGGTGAAGATATAGACACATGGGTCAATGGAACAGAATAGAGTGTCCAGAAATAGGCACAATTAATTTTTTGTGATTGTTCAAAGGCAATTCAATGGACCAAGAGAATATTTTTACAAATCACATGTTTTGGAATGGACTTGTATCCAAATATATAAAGATCTTTCAAAACTCAACATTAAGAAAACAAACAGCCCAATTTTTTAAAGGGAAAATAACTTGCAAAAACTTCACCAAAGGGGTACATGGATAGAAACAGAACACGTAAAGATCATTAGGGAAATGCAAATTAACACTGTGAAGAGATACTACCACGTAATTATAAAAACACATACAATTAAAAGGACTGACAATACCAAGCACTGGAGAGGATGTGAAGCAATTGGAACTTTCATGCATTGATAGAGGAGCTCAAAATTGTATCATTACTATGGAAAACACTATGGCAGTTTCTTATAGAGTTAAGTATGCACTTAGTACTCATGTGTATTTACACTAGAGAAATGATACTTAAATTCACACAAAAAAATCTGTGCATGAATGTTTATTAGCAACTCTGGTCATAATTACCCCAAACTAGAAACAATATAAATTTCCTTCAACTAATGTATGGATAAATTGTGGTACATCCATTCAATGCAATAGTACTCAGCAATAAAAATAAGCAAACATCTTGAAGGAACCCAAGATCATTTTACTAATTGAAAAAAGTAAATTTCAAAAATTTACATGCTTTCATTTCTATTGCTGTTTCAAAAAGACAAAACTATTGTGATGGAGAGTAGATCAGTGGTTGTCAGGGGTCAGGAATGGGAAGAGGGATTAACTACAATGGGATAGTACAAGGGAATTTTTTGAAGGTGATGGAAATGTTCTTTATCAAGATTTTGGTGGTGATTACACAAATCTATACATATTTTAACATTCATAGACCTCTACAATAAAAAAACAAAAATAATTTTACTGTATTGTTACAGTTTGATGTAATAATGAATTCCAAAAATCCATATTGAATCATGCTTGTAACTGATCTGTTAATATGGGCGTGATTAGATTATGATTAGGGCATTGATTGAGCCACGTCAGTAGGGCATTGAGCCATGCCCCTCAGTGGGTGTGGTCTCAGGTATAAAAGGCTAGACAAAAGACAGAGGGAGCAGATTTGAGGAGCAGATTTTTGAGAAGCAGTTCTGATGTTGGAGAGGATGCCCCAGGAGAAGAGAAACGAACCGTTCGCCTGATAGTCTACAGCTGACCTTGTGGAGGAAGCACTAAGTCAGGAGAGAAATGCAGCCCCAGGAAGAGAGGAACCCAAAAAGCCTGAACCCTGGCAAAACGTTCGTAGCTGTCTTGCTCCAACACGTGGACTTTGGTAAGGGAAGAAACTTATGCTTTGTGGCCTGGTAACTGTAAGCTTCTACCCCCAAATAAATACCCTTTATAAAGACCAACCAATTATTGGAATATTTGCAAAGGCACCCCTTTAGCTGACTAATACATTTATATTAATTTAAAATAACTAAAATAAGAAAATCATGGATAGGAATTAAGATGGTTTCATGATGATGCTATTTATTATTTGATTAGGCATATATTATAGAGATTCATCATTCTTTTAGAAGTGTTTTAGGAGACAGTGGTGCAGAAAGCCCATTGGATCTAGCAATTGTTCAGTCAACCAATTACTAAAAAAATGATTAAGGCAAGGAACTCCTCTCAACCTAATTAAATATACAATATATGGGGGCCGGCTCGATAGCCCAGTGGATAGGGCACCGGCATACCACATGGGAG
>PVKH010027188.1:0-13061 GCA_004027955.1 Chaetophractus vellerosus | reverse complement strand
CTTTAAAAAAAAAAAAAGAGTTACTGGTGACTCCCAGATCATTTCCCATAAAGCTTATAGGCAGTCTGCCTTTTGGTCTGCCCTTTGAGAATCTAGAAGTTCAGAATCCAGGATGAACCCCAGCTTTGCCACTAGCTTGCTGTGTGATCTTGAGTAGTTAACAAACCTCTCTGAACTTCAGTTTCTTCACCTGTAAAATGTGGCTAATTATCCCACTAGCATTATAAAGCCATTATGAGGATTATAGCAATGCTTGTTGACTATTATTTTTTATTATTAACATATATACTGTTAGTAAAATCAAACAGACCAACTGTATTTTATTATAGGCTGAGAAGGTGAAGGATAAAGGACTTAATAAGGAAGAATAAGGGCATGTTTCTACCTTCTCTTCCATCACATTTTTCTGAGCTCCCTCAATTTCATCTCTACAACATAATCAAATGGGGTTAAATTTCAATCATAGCAAAATGGAATGAGAATAAAAGAAGCTCCTAAACCATAATAAGCAACTTTCTTCTTGTTTGCTATAATTAGTTTGGCTTATTGTATATGGATGTAGTACACACACACATACACACACATACACACACACACACACCCCAAAAAAAGAATCTGATTCATGAAGCTTCCTGTGGTAGCTGCATTATCATCATTCTGACAATTTATATGTACAATGTATTTCTATGTTACTGCTTTGGGTGGCCCTTTAATTCATAGACTGAAGGACATGTAATTCATTCACAAATAGACGAGCCTCAAGAGCTGAAATCATCAGGAGCCGCTGTGGGTGAAGGCTGCTCAGAGCACCCCTTTAACGCTATTATGCTACAGCTGCCCACCCGCAGGGCACGGGAGACCCAATCTCAACCCAGCTAGTAATGCAACATTAAATATTAATTTTTGTCTGTCAAAGGTACTGTGGGAGTTTATTTCAGGCTCATCTTTATTGCATGGTCGTCTGCTAAGCAATAAATAGCTGCTAAGATTGATTAATGGCCGCAGTGAAGACATTTAACCAATCATCAAAGCTGTTTGCTGCTATTACACTGTAAATCAAAAATATTTATTCCTGTTGGAGAGAAAACTATCATGGCTTCTTTTTTAATATAAGAAATCTGATTTTTTGTTCTCTTTGGACATCTAGAAGGTCTTCCTTAGAGAAAATGTTCAGATAGATAGCTAGCTACCTCCTTTTGGAAACAAATGATTAGGTTGGACAATAAGGTTTAGTCTTATTGTTAGATTGTTAGAACAAGATTAAGATTTTTAAAACATATACACAGTGATTGTGATCACCTCAGGTGATGGGGAAGGTCATCTTTATCTGGAGTTCACACGTGGCATCTGGCCACTAAAAAGTACTTCTCCTTGGTTGCATCTGGCAGTTGAACTCCTGTTGGTGAATTTCACGTCAGTGGATTGCATGGGTCAGCCACCCCCACCGAAGCTAACATTTGCCAAGAACTTACTGTGTAAGCCTTATGTATATTGACTCAATTTGTCCTCATAACCCCAGATGAAAGTAGCAGCGATTATAACTCCCATTTTCAAATAAGGAGATTCATAAATTTTCACAAATTGTCCAAAGTCACAGAGGAAAGAACCAAACTTGAACTTGGGTTTATGTTATGCCAAACTTTATGCTCTTAGCCCTTACACCAGAGGGACCCACACTTTCTCAGTGCCCCTGGTGTCCTGTAATGTTTTTATGATGCCCCTAGGACAAAATGAATACCTCACAATTTTGTTTATTTAATGGTTAGGGCCCAACAGTAAGTATTTGCATCCTAATAACGTAACAGCCAATTGAAAAAGCAATAAAAATAAGTTGAAAGAAAATATATTTTCTTGTTTCATTCTTAATCACGATTACTTGCTAAAGAGATATATGCACCATAGGTCACTGTACGACTTCTCACATCACGGAGTCAGATTGAACACTGCTCATTTCCTGTTCCACACTGATTTTTGTATGGAAGTTGCTTTTAATTCAAAAACCCATTTTACAAAGGTATGATGTCCTCAAAAGGATTGGAGCATGGTCTGATATTCAGACTGTGAACAACTTCAAGCTGGCAGTTAGGGCAGTTTTCAAGATGTTTACTCAGAAATTTAAGTATGCTGTGGCACTCTCTTGAACTCACTGTGGTACTCCAGGGTGCCTTGGCACACAATTTGGGGACCAGGCTATTACTTTACTAAACTGCTTGCTACCAGCAGCACCCAGGAGCTCAAGTTCTGTCACCAGGTCTTTCCAAGCTCTAAGAATGCTGGATTAGGTACATAATGGAGGTCTCCAGAGAACCACTTTTTAGTCTACAGCTATTAGTCTATCTTATTTGAAGTAACTATTAGAGGCTACTGCAATTACATTGCACTTTTATAGAATGTCGCTTTCATAGGGTATGATGCAAGAGTGAGAGATGTGGGTTCAAATCCCAGCCCTGCAAGCTACTGAACTTTGATATAATAATGATGATAATAACAACAATAATTATAATAGCTTTTGTTTGTTGCTTACTATGACCCAGGCACTATGCAAAGCAATTCCACTAATGATTAAATTTTATAATCATAATAAGCTTGCTAGGTTGGTCTTATTATTATCCCTATTTTACAAAAGACAAAACTAAGGCATAAAGTGGTTCCGAAATTTGCTCACAGTCATATGACTAGTAAGCATTAGGAAAGTTCCTAATTCTCTCCTAAATGCCCTTATCCCTTCCTTAAAATGGAGAGAATAACGACTGGCTGAACAAATATTTATATTAATAAATATTTACTTGCCACCACAGGAAAAAGGAAGATAGAGGAAAACAATTCCTGCAATTTCAAATATGAAACCTCTTAGGTGGACAATTTTTACCTTTTTTATTTAACACATTTATTTAACAAAATAGTCATTCCCTGAGTAGCTCAAAGGCCTCACCTGTTTTTTTTTAAGTATTTTCAGAAGTCAGTATTTTTTTAAGAGGCTAAAAGAAAGTGGGGAGCGGGACATTGGAGGACTGGAACCAAACTCCAGAGAAAATTGGCACTGTTGAAATCTTGAATTTGGGGATATTTTAAGATTTAGCTGATACAGCTTGGTCTTTATATTCTTTTGCCTTTGTATTCTAAAGTTTTGCCCACAAGTTATGGCCTCCAGGGCTACAGAGTGACAACATCCATACTTGGTACCAGATGTAGCACTGGCTGCCCCATGAACTCTTGGACATGTACAGTGGCAACCTGAGCTCAGTGACATCAACATTTGCCTGTAGGTACAGAATTCCTGTTTGTGCTGATGGAAAAGTTTTGGGAATAGACGGTGCTGATGGTAGCATGACATCGTCAATGTAGATAATATCACGGAATTGTATGCTTGACAGGTGGGGAATTTTATGTTGTATGTATGTTAGCACAACAAAATAATCAACATATGCCATTTAACCTCCGAGATTCTCATACCTGGTTTGAGTGTTTTCACTGCTACGGGAGTGGTATTGTTCCACAGACCTTCCCACACTTCGCCAAACTGCCCGGAGCCCAGGCGCTTCAGAAGCTGAATGGAGCAGCGGTCTATCTCCCACTGGTCCACGGTCTTATACGACAAATCGAAAGGAGTCGGGACTTGTACCTGTTATGTGCAATAATTAGAGTACTGGTAAGAAAAAAAGTTAGATTCAGCATCTTTTTTGTTGGAAATAGCTTAAGTACTTTCACTTTTCAAAAGAAGCATATCATTGAAAACAAAATACTGGAAAGTTTCGTTTACTACTTTAAAACATAAAACAATTGTGGGAGAATCTGCATCTTCACCTCATCAAGTTGAATTCCCCCCAACTCCTGCTGCATCGGGACCTGCTGTCCATCCTCACATGGCTCTAGAATGTTTCTTTTTGCCTCTTTTTCTAGTTAAATCTTTCCAAATTCAAAGCTGAATTGAAGTCCCTCCTCACCCACAAATCCTTCCTAAATTCTCTGGCCTATAGCATTTATCATATGTATCATACAGTTTGGCATAATTTAATTTTTCATTATTTTTCAAACTCTGTCTCTTCATTGACTTAGTCATTCATTCATTCATTCATTCATTCATTCATTTTAGCAAACAATTATTTTAAAATACCAACCACATGCCATTCTGTAACAAAACAGTCAAAGCCCCTGCCCACTTAGAGCCCGTGGCCTCACTTACCACGTACCATTGGCTATTTATCTTACTTCCCCAACCAGGCCAGAAGCATCTCGACAGCAAAGATAATAGCCTATATTTCTTTGTAAAGCTTTGTCCCCACCAGAATTCAACGATATTGGCTGAACTGAGTACTTTCAGGTCATACTTTTGTATCAGCAAGCTATTTCTCAGCAGGAACACACACACACTTGGAGGAGGGGGCATTCCTGTACCATCCACACCAGGTATATTTATACCAAAAGTGGATATTTGATTTGCAGGATTTAAGTCAATAAAATCCATCTACACTAGGCAAAATTCTATAGCTGCTACCTGTCCATAAAATTCTGTTCAAATGTCACCAGGAAGATTTCATTGATTTCTCAGGCATAAACCTAATGGCTGGCTATTCCTTCAACAATACAAGAGACCTGAACTCTGACAAAGTGCTGAGGACTTGCCCCATTTGAGTGCAAGACTCCTACATAATTTTAAATATGTTTAGGTAAAACATACAAACAACTGAATAATGATAGATAAAATGATTAAATGTTATATACTCCTCCAAATGTTATCTCCTAACCCAGATAGTCAAATGATATCCATATGCAGACAATTTAACCAGAGTAGTGAACCTGGTAGACACAAAAGACCAGATACTGTATTGTCTCATTGATATGAAATAAGTAGGATAAGCAAATTCATAGAGTCAGAAACTAGAATACAGATTACCAGGGGCTGGGGTAGAGGAAAGGAATGGGGAGTTAATGCATAATTGGTAAAGAGGTTTTGTTTGGAGTGATGGAAAAGTTTTGGTAATGCCTGGTGTGATGTTAGCACAACATTGTGAATGTAATTAACACCACTGAATTGTATATTTGAATGTAGTTGAAAGGGGAAATTTTAGGTTGTATATATGTTATAGAATAAAATTTTAAATATATATATTTTGCCCATACTTGCTTAGGGTTTGTATATTTTGAAGCTAATTTATTAAGTACATGAGAGCCCAAAATTGTTGAATACTCTTGGGGAATTGAACTTTTATAATTATGTAGTGATCCTTTATACTTCAATAATGTTGTTATGTCTTAGATAGATAACGACCACAGCTTGAATGCATTTCACCTTTATGCATGGTTTTTCCAGTTTGACACACAAGCCATCGCTAGTCTTGGTGTAGTGGTTCACAAATTTGTTCAGTGTTGAAAAGGTTCTTCTCCGGGTAAGGAAAAAGCCCCCTTCATCCAGTCTTCTGATTCTGTAGTGTTTCACAGCTCTTTCATCTAAAACTGGAGCCCAAGACAAATCCAGTTAACTTCTTGCCAAAGGAAAGCAAATTTATTTATTTTAATGTACGGAACAAAACTTCACAAAATTCTATTAATTTCCCGACTTGTTTTCAGAAAGGATTAAGGGAGTTTATAAAAGATACAAATCAGAATAAAAACAAAAAAGAATTCAAGAATCATAGCAAAAGATATAAGATTTAAAAAAAGGAGTAAGGTTAGCACTAAACAAAAATACATGCTTAGTATACTTAGACTACATTATTAAAACGAGCTATAAAATTGACCCTATCATTATAGCAATATAAAGAAGGAAACACAATCAGTTTCATGAACCACAGTGTCCATAAGATAAAATCACAACAGGTATTCAAAAACAATTCAACTCTTCCTGATACAGAGGCCGGGGGGAATTTCTCCCATGAAATTCTATAACGTGTACACCAAAATAGAGCAAACGGTGTCCTTGGTACTGTCCGACAATAATGGAAGGAATGCCACAGGGCTGTTCTTTATACTGTCCCTCAGTGTAGGCTGATAACATAATGCCAAGTGCAGTTCAATAAAAGCAAATCCACAGGGCCTAACATGACGCAATCCACGTCTACAGCCTTAATTCAAGGGTAAGTCCTGTAGTACCTGCAGGAACACACTGCTCACTCTTTTTCAGGCAGTCTGACTTGCAGTGGATATTTTGTTGTTTTTGCCTGCCACCAACCATTGTCCCTTCTGGTAGGATCACCCCAATTTTGTTGAGACCATCTTTGCTCCTGCAAAAGTGTGTCATCCAAAGGAGAAATCCCTGAGCTAAGGAAGGGAACAATCAGAGCGATCAGAGCCAAGGAGACACAAAGCCAGGACTAGTGTTAGAGTGCTCCAGGGAGACAGGAAAAGGCTGTTTTGTTTCCCCACTATTGGGTTTCTAGAGCTGCAGGCAGAATTCTTGCTTCCGGACAGGGAGAGCTTGCCTGAGAAGAAAGGCAGCCTGGTGGAAATCAGAATCTTGAAATGGAGAGTGAGACTTAGGCCCTGGAGCCAGCCAAGCTTGAGTTTCGGCTACAGGAGCCAATTAATTACCTTTCTTGTTTAAACTAGCTTGAGTCGGGTTTTCTGCACTTGCACTCAAAAGAATATTGACTAACCTGCTTCGTACCTATTATTTCACTTCGCAGAGCTATTGATAAGTACTGAGCAGCATTTGCTGGTAATACAGCTTTTCTGAGTTTCCTGCTAAATATAGAAGCTTGTGCTTCAGTAATCAGTCCAGCTGGAGCAATGCTCTCATGAAAGTAAAGAAGGCTGAGTAGAGGACCATACAATCCTAAAATAAAAGAGAGGTTTACTGAGGGAATGCAAAGGCCAGGATGACATTTCCCTCAAAAAATAACTCACACACACAAGAACAGGCAAAATGAAAATAGACAACCAATATCAAGTGTTGGCAAGGAAGCAGAGTAACTCAAACCCTCATACACAGTTGATGGGAGAGTAAATGTTTACAATGGCTTTGGAAAACTGTGTGCCATCATCTTCTAAAGTTGAACACAGCCCTCCAGCAAAGCCCTTGGCTTTTCTGCTCACTTTTAGATGTCAAATAGTCCTGCTTTTGCATGAAATCATAAACACAGCCTCCATTCAAATTTTGAATGCCCAGTCCACGATATTAATCATCACACTCTGCCTGATTTAGTGTCAAATATTCTCCCCTTCCACAGTTCAAGCTGGAGGGCAGCCATGGGAAAGGCGGAGCATGGGTAGCTTCTCCTTTGTTTCTCTGCCTGTCCCCACCTCACTCCCATCCCCTTCCAGCTGGGGTCTGAGTGTTCAGGGTAAAAGCAGAGGGAAGAGAGGCAGTAAAGGATAGCACCATTGCAAGTGAGCGTCACACTCAGTCTGGCTCTTTCTCAATGCCCTTTGGAGCTTTCCCATCTCTGAAGGACCTGTCACCGCAACTGCCAAGATGCAGGTGTTTCCTTGACCGCCTACGCCTGAGCCCCCTTCAGCTTCTGTTCCTTAGGCAGTTCACTCACCAGACTCTCCCATGCGCCTCTCACCTGCTGGCAGAAGCCTTCTTGGACAGAACCCACTCTCCTCCAGGCCATCCTCCCATAGCCCCTGACACTTTTGCTCACGGAGGGGGCACGCTTATGGTCCCGAGACAACACCGCACATCCCTTGCCCAGACAGTCACAAGTACCTCGATCCTGCTGTCACAGGCTGCTTTCGCCTTGGCTGTGTGTCAGGCACCGGTGCTCCATCCCCCAACTACACTACAGAGAGCAGGGAACAGAGAGCAAGCACCCAGAGGGGCCTTTCTGAATCTGCCTCTCACTAGGCCCAGGGTCTCACTCCTTCTCATGGGAAGAAAGGGAGACTCGTGTGGGGCAGCAGCTTTCTCCAAAACTAAAACACCCTCACCAAATCCCTGCTCCCTTCCATTCCTTGTGCCCTTTCAGATCAGTAAAAAGGTGAGGGATCCAAGAATTGCAGTACCTGTCTTTAACCAATTCTTTGTAAACTCTGGGTACGGGGATCTGACTTTGGAATTTCACTGCTATTGTATCTTGATAGCTTCAGTCAAAACTTCAATTTTAACATTCTGTTCTACTCACCAACATTTGTTGAACTAAGCACTATAGTAATACTCTTTTATATTATTACATTTTATATTCATAACAATCTTATAAGGTAGATACAATTACAAGGCCCGTTTTAGAATTCTAAAAACAAGTAGGTGGCATTGCCAGAATTCAAACTTGGGGCCTTCTGACTCTAAAAATCCTTCCACCAGCAAGTTTTAGACAAGTACATCGTGTTGTCTAATAAGACACCTCCAGTTCATGATAATAAAACGTCATCTGCATACAGAAGTGGAGAGTTACTTTTTGCTCCTCCAAAAGGTTCTTAAATTACACTTTTTGAAATGATCTAGAACACATCCGTGCACTCTGTTAAATTACCTTTCCAACTGGCCCTGACTTTGGGGGCAAAGTTAAGGGGATCGCCCTGCATAATCACCAAACAGAGGATTTATATGGGGATATCGAGCTCAGCTCTTAATAGATTGTTGTGAATGGATTAAAAGACTGACGTAAAGTAAAAGAGAGCTGTAAACAATATCGTGTTAGCCTCAATTCATTTCTCCACAGAGTAATAAAAAAATTAGAAGTAGAAGGACAGCTAAATATAAGGTATACCTGCATTTTATATAAATTATTGTCTTGAAAATTCGACTTGTAATTTATCAATAAAGAGGTGTATATATTAGAGCTGAGATGTCTGGTAAGCCAAGAGATCTGTAATTGGATATAGTGGGGAGGGATAAAATAAAATCCCATTCGTTAAACAGGATGGACCATCTTCTGGTTCCTAACTGAAGGTGACTACATGGAAATTAAACATGAACTTAGGAATTCCTTTTTATATCTGTAAAAGGTCTGATGGTGTTAGAGCTGTAGCCCAAAGTTTAATAGATCCCTGAAGAGTTGAGGTACCTCTTGTGATTTTATTATTATGGGGTACAAATCACAATGATTGATATGGCCTTAGCAATTGCTATTGATTATAAAGAAAGCCTAAATAAAAGCTTGCCAACTCTTTGTAGGTACAGATTTAAAGTCTCAAGTCTAAAAACCAATACTTGGCAATACATCTAGGGTTTTCATGCAGAATAAAAAGTAATTTTATTTAATAGAAAAAGAAATAGCCTGGGAGATGGGAGACTCAGGTTCCAATTCAACTAGTATATGACCGAAAAAACAATTCAATCTCACTGGACCTGGATTTCTTCATCTTTGAAATAAAAGAGCAGGCTTTAAAAAGTCTCTAAATTTCCAAATATTTCCACCTTAGTGTTCAAACATTTCTGATGTCTGTTGCCTTCTCTCTGTGAATTCTGACCCTTTTTTGTAATCCTTTCACAAAAGTCAAGTCAATTTTTGCATTGGATCCTTTGAACACTCTGAAAGCTTTGCCTTTCTTATTAATCTATTAGTGGCTGGCTCCTTCTTTCGTGCCTCAGTTTGAATTCTGAGTCAGCCTTCTCTCCCACATTACCCCCCAGTTTCTTTTGGCCATAACTTGGCATTTGATTGTGACGGTATTTATCAGAGTAGAGGTAGCCCCTGAGGTCAGGGTCTCTGCTGTCTTGATCCAGTAACTAGTCAGAACTTGGTACATAGTAACAACTAACAAAAACATCTGCTAAATAAATGAGTGATATCACTAACTTCTGGATTTGAAGTGAGATATAAATTCCTGAAATGTCTGCAACAAAGTTAAATAGTAAGTGGAAACAATCCAGTGTCCACCAACAGAGGAACAGATAAACAAAATGTGGTATAAACATAAAACAGAATGTTAAAGAATAAAAAGGAATCAAAAAGGTAGGATACTGCTACCTCATATGTGAACTTCTGTAAACATCATGCTGAGTGACATTAGCCAGACACCAAAGGACAAATATTGTGATTTCACTTATATGAAATATCTCGAATAAGAAAATTTATAAAGACAGAAAGTAGATTTCAAGTTATCAGGGAACTTGGGGTGGGATGAGGCGCTCTTGTCTAATGAGTGCAGGGTTTCTGTTTAGGGAGATGAAAAAGTTTAAGTAATGGATATGGGTGATGATATCACAATATCGGAAGTGCAATTTATACCGCTAAATGTTACACTTGAAAGTGATTACAATGGGAAATTTTGAATTCTGTATATGTCACCACAATTTAAATTTTTAAAAAGTTAAATAGGTAATTATAGAAATACTTCCAAGACAAGCAAGACTTCCCTGGAATTTTATTTTTAAAGGGAGGAAAACAAACGTATCCCCAGGATATAAATACTAATAGAGGACAGTCATTCAAGCCTATATCTAATATCTTGATTTTTGAAACATAACACAGAAATAACCTACTCTATCTGTAGCTGGGATCATGGGTATTTATAGTGGATCATTCAAGAATTCAATCTGAACAAGACTGAAAGATAAATATAATTTTAAAATTAGGCCACAGAAGCTACATCAGGGAAATTCAATAATTCATAGTCAGAACAAAGGTACTTTGAATCGCACATACATTCTTGAGTAATCAAATCCAAAACATACAACTATTTTTTTAAGTGGTTTTATTAGTAGTGAGTCCACACACTTGCAAAATGCCATTCCTAGTGAAGATTAAATTCAGAGATCTCAGAAGTAGGAAGAAATTAATTTTCCACTCATTTTCTAATTCATTGTTATTTTTATGATTGAACCCCACCCCTAAACCTGTATATAAGTGAATGATCAAGCTCAGGCCATCCTTACTGTGCTATGGGTTCATATTAGTTAAGCATTTTAGTAGTTCACCTGCAGAAAGGATAAGGCTAACTATAAAATACACTGTTAATCATCCATCTGTAAACTCAGTAGCATCATGATTGAATGAACTGAGTTAAAGGGCCAGGGATGATGAGTTTACATTTATGCTGTTTGACCTAGGGAAAAATGATTCACCTGTCAATTGATTAATCTACCAGAACACGTCCAAGAATTAGGATATATTGCAGAGATGTAGGTAAGCATGGCTGAAGACTCAATAAACGTGCGTTGACTGTTGAAAAAGTTCAGCTATTTCTGTCCATGAACTTCTATGTGGGCTTTAGTGCAGGCCACCTGGTTATTCAGCTACCCTCACACCCAGAGTAACTCATTCTGGGGGGTCCATGTGATCTAGATGGGTCTGATGAGTTCAGTCCTATTTTCCAGGACCAGAGGCATTTATGCAAAAGTGGTGGCAGAGAGATGCGCAGTAGAAGCCCAGCTTCTTCCTAATGGTGAGGTCTTATGTTTGTCTGCTATGGCACAAAAGAGTGCTGTGAAATTTCAACAAAATACACCCTCAAAGTGATCTGTCCCAACTCTATCACATTGATAACATATTACTCAGAACATATTAAATAATTTAAAATTCCAAAAGATTCCAAAATTATCCATTTTTAAAGACACAACCTGCAGAAATTAACTTGGGAATATGACATAAAGTTAGAGGCTACATCTGTATGACACCAAGGTGCCTAGTCAGCTCTGTGAAAAATATCAGTATAAGGAATAGTTTGGCATTTTATAAATAAACAAATGATTGAGCGGATTTTCATTTATCAGCTGGCTGTCCAGCCTTAATCTTGCTGACTGATAATAATCCGCTCCCAAACTGAGTAAAACAATATGACTTAGTTGATTGAGCAAAAGATTGAAAATCAAGAACTCACTGCCCTAATCTTATTCTCCCAATGATTTGTTCTTTGACCTTAGGCAAGGAATTTCATTTCAGTTTCCTTATCTAGAAAATGAGAATAATGATCTTATCTATATACCCCCACAGGGATAGTCTGAGTGTCATTGTTCACAAAGAATGATAGCTATTTCTAAATGTGCAATGTGTGAGTACTGTATTCATAATATCACTATTATCAAATAGGCATGGTCAACAAAAGAGGTATTTCCAAAGTATTATTTTCTACTCTTTGAACAATAATGGCTACATAACATACTGGCTACCAAACAATTGCTATTAATTCTGTGTGATAGAACTGCTGCACTTCTAAATTCCTGTTTGCTTTCCCTTTGTAAGATTTCCTTGTATTTTTCAAAACTCAGGAAGATAACCATGATAATTCTCCCTATATCCTTGCCTCAGAAATCATGCTAAGGTAATTCTACACCAATAAGTAATTAACATGTAATTGAGTTATTATGCTGTATCCCCTATTAAAACAGAATGCAAGACACACACTCATTTTATTTTTTTTATTTTTTTTTCATATATCTATATATATTTTTAAGATACATTGATTACACAAATGTTACATAGAGACTCCAGGAGTACCCATATGCCTCCCCCCCACCCCTCCCACAACCCCCCCCACACACACATCCTTCAGTGTGGCATAACGCCTGTGATAGATATACACATTTTGGGGCTTTGCCATCAAGCATAGATCACAGTTCAGGTTGTAGGTGACCCTCTTTCCCATACAGTTCTAAATGATACACGATGATTCAAAATGGCCTACATCCACCACTGCAGCATCACCCATGACAACCCCCAGGTCCCAAAAAAAACCCCGCATTACAATTGCTCTTCCCCCGCCCTATTCCCAAAGTGTCCAGTGACGCTGGCTCCAAATGATTTTGCAATTTCTTCCATTGCGTTTATCACAAGTCTATAGCAAGACACTAACAAGTCCATTCTAGTCCATAGTTTTTCCCCCAATCCCAAGGAGTCTGGGATGGTGATGTCCCCTCCACCATCAAGTGAGAGGGGGCCCATATCACATGGATACAATGGAAGGGATTATCCTGCCTGCAGCCTCAGGCTCTCTGGATTCCCCTGCATATCCATTGTCCATCATCAACTCCCAACTAGGTGTCTTGGTTGAGTCCATTGCGTTGTAGCATAGGAGTTGCAGATCCATAGAGTTTCTGGACCCAGTTGGCACATGGTCAGCCTGTAGTCTCTGGTCTATGGAAGTACACCTAAAACTCTGGCATCAAATATAGGTTTGAATAGAAGAGACATTTGGACCATGTGCAGTGAAGACATATTACGGTCAGACTCTGTCACTCT
>PVKH010027187.1:0-13058 GCA_004027955.1 Chaetophractus vellerosus | reverse complement strand
ATGGAAGGGCCAGGACTTTCTCCCAAGGGTGAGAAGAGGCACTGCAGGACCTGATGCTGGGTCAGTTTTGGACATGGTGCATCAGAGATGGAGATACCCAGGTCATGCCTGGCTCCACATATGGGGCATTGGAGAGTAACCTGGTCCAGAGGTCATCCATGAATCAATGACTGGGGTGCCACAGTGTCAGGAAAGTAAGGGCACCTTGCCAGGAAGCTGTCCCAACCTACCACCATATCAGAAGCCCTCCAGACCCCAAAGTACAGAAATCTAGAAACACACCAACTGACATTTTCCCAGCAAATCCCTGCCAAGAAAATAGTTTTAATCCATGTTTGTGACTAGGTTAATAATTTGCTTAAGACATTCTGTTCTCTCATAAACCTGGATTTGTAAGTAAAAGTCCTATAAAAGACCATGAGATAAACTTATAGCCAAGGAAATAACAATTGTGATTCAACCTAGCCAGAAGTTCCTCTGGAAAAGACTACTGAGCAAGGAGAGAAGGAAGGAATGAGGAGGCACATCTACTGTATGAATAAAGTGGAAAAATTCCTGATGAGCACATGGCAATGAGATTTGGTTGTGGAAAATTCCACATTCCATATAGAAATGCCCAAGTAACTGTTTTTCTTTCTTCCTTCTCATCGCAGATAAAAGGGAGAAAACAAAGGCTTCTAGTGGAAATCAGAACTCCGGAGAAGTCTCTTTGGCTGAGATCGACAGGAATGGTTCATTAAGTTAACATGCTCAGAGGTACTTTTTTGGTCTGCAAGCCAGCCTGAATTTCTAGAGATATGTGGCTCTATATACGGATGCAAAGTGAATTTTAAGGAAGCATCTAATCAGTCCAAGAAAGAGTCAAGTTAAGATTAAATTATGATGATATTAAAGTTAAACCATATGACTGTGCCATTTCTGTAGGTTAAAAAATGGTCAAAAATCAGCAGTTTCACATGGCTCAGCTTCATGGTGTTGCAGGTTGGATGTAACGTCAGCCAGGTTACCTAGCTGTATAGGTGTAGTATAGTCTTTGTTAAGACTGCTTGACATGAAGTGTTTCTGTTGTCATTAATGCTTACTAGGTTCAACACTATTGAGTCCATTTTTACTCTAGAAAAGTTAAAACTTGCAGAAAAGCCTTATCAACCATAAGCTAAATTATGCATTTTCTAATTAAGTAATTTTCTTACTGGGAAGAAGGTGACGGAAGAGAACCAAAATCATCTTCAAAGCTGGAAGTGCCTCCCAACAGTTATAAACTGATGACAAATATACTTGCTGTCAAATGTAGCAAGGGACTCAGAGATGTGGGGGATGCCTGCCTCCCCCATAGTGCACCCCAAGTCTTCCTCTCTCACCTCAGAACTTGGAGGAAAAGAGAAGGGCCCTCCATTCCACCAAAGCTCAGGCTCTGGTCTTCTCTCACTTCCTTGGACCCCCACATTCCTGCAGACCTCACTGCAGGTAGAGGGAATGTCAGGGCACAGCCCACCATTAGTGGTGATTCATATAGTTTAGCACTTGCAGAAAAAATGACAGCACAAGAGGTAGCCTCCAAACCAACCTCCTAGAAATCTACTCAAATGACAAAAAGGAGCACAAGCAGAGAAAAGGTGCCATGAGCCCCGAGACTAGGGGCATACTCAGGCCTGGGGTTTCAGCCAGACACACGAGAGACTGCAGGAGAACACTGGGGGCCAGTGCCCAACTCCCTCTCCTGGAAAACGTGGTGTAGCAGAGAGCACCGGAGAAAAGTCAGCCAGATCGCTGTGTCCTCTGGCTGGGCAGGCCAGGGAAAGACTTCAAATGCTTCACTTTGAGCCCATTTTCTGGCCCCTGGCTGGAAGAGGAGGACACAACACAGTTTCCAGCTATCCTCTGACCCAGCTTTTTAAGGGGGGGTGGGTGCAGGCCTCATGCAGGATGGAGATGGGGGCAGCAAGAAGGGCCACAGATGGGACAGTTGCATACTCTGGGGGTAGCATTACTGCCACCAGGCAGCAGCAGCAGCACCAGGAGGGACTCTGCCTCCCTCCCTAAGCAGGGCAGGCTTGGCTTCCCTCCCCTGATCAAAACCGTCATGGGTATGGCTGGCTCAACCTAGAGATCACACCCCGACCTGGGCGAGCTGAGTGCGCAGGCCAAGGTCAGGCACAGCCAGGTCAAGGAGAGAATTGGACACCAAATACAGAAGTTCCAACAACTACTGGGGAAGCAAAAGTGGAGGCCACGTTCTCCAGGTGTGAGTGGCCCGGCTTTGCCAGCCCACTTCTGGTGAATGCCTGAATTGATAGTACTAGTTTCCACCAAACATGCTACTAGCTTAAGTACTAAAAGGGAGAGCTCTAAACACGTAAACTCAGAGTATGCTTATCTCTCAGGAAAAAAATACACTTCTCACATGGGCCTTATTGGTCTTCACCAAGCAATTGCTAAGGTTAAGGACCTAGGCCAGAAGTTCCAGAAAGACTCTTAGGAGATGAAAATCCAAAGCTAAATGTATAAAATATGTGAACAGGTCCCAAGAGAATCCTCTTTCCCTACCTATTATATGGTAAATAGGACCAATTCAAAAACAAACAAAAGACAAAAAACAAAAAACCATGGAGGACATACATAAAATTCTATAACAAATTTGAAGGACATCCAGAAGGCCTGCAAGAGTTAATGGAGAACCCAGGGATGAGCTTCCCTGGCAACGAGGTATTACTAGCAAGTGCCAGCAGGCAATACAACTAGAAAAAGACCGCAAATAAAAGGAGGAAATGGTAAACACTAATGAGTTCATAGGGCTAAGAGACTTCAAAGTGAGTCTGGAGGTCATCCCAGAGGTAACACTTATGTACATCTCAGTAGGACCTCATAGGCTTCCAATGTGGATATCACCCTAAACAGAAGGGTTCCTGAAGGCTCTGGAGACACCCAGGTCCTATATCAGGGCAGACAGCCCCAGAGTTTGGTGCCTTATCAGTGGGCCCTAATTTGGAATCCTTGCTCCTGAGAGTGACAGAGTCTGACCGAAATATGTCTTCCTTGCACATGGTCCATCTGTCTCTTCTATTCAAACCTATATGTGATGCCAGAGTTTTAGGTGCACTTCCAGAAAGCGGAGTCTACGGGCTGTCCATGTGCCAGCTGGGTCCAAAAGCTCAGTGGAGCTGCAACTCCTACTCTACAACTCAATGTACTCACCCAGGACACCTAGTGGGGAGATGATGATGGACAACGGCTATCCCAGGGAATAGAGAGAGTCTGCAGCTGCAAGCAGGATAATCCCGTCCATCTTATCTATGGGATATAAGCCCCCTCTCACTTGGAGGTGGAGTGGACACCACCATCCCAGACTCCTCAGGATTGGGGGAAGAGCTATGGACTACAGTGGACTTATTGGTATTCTGTTATAGACTTACTGTGATTCACGCAATGGAAGAAATTACAACATTATGTAGAGCCAGTGGCCACTGGATGCTTTGGGGGCAGGGAGAGGGAAAAGCAGTTGAAATACAGGGGCTTTTTGAGACTTGGGAATTATCCTGAGTGACATCGCAATGACAGATATAGGCCACTTTATAACAGCATATAACATGAAGAACTGTGTGGGAGAGAGTGTGGTCTTCAAGGTGAACTATGGTCCATGCTTAGTGGTAAAGCCCCAAAATGTGTATATTTATTGCAGGTGATGTGCCACAGTAATGAAGAATGTATATGTGGGAGGTTGTGGGAAGTGTGGGAGGTGGGGCATATGGGTACCCCTATAATTTTTGTGTAACATTTATGTAATCTATGTATCTTTTTTAAAAAAATTAATTAATTTTTTTAAAAAAGAGTTAATGGAGAAGACATTTCTTGAAAAGGATTTGTCCCAGGAAACAGTAGTAAATTCAGGCAACAGTTTTCCATTCACATGTCTCAGCCAGT
Organism: Chaetophractus vellerosus; assembly: GCA_004027955.1. Taxonomy (NCBI): domain Eukaryota; kingdom Metazoa; phylum Chordata; class Mammalia; order Cingulata; family Chlamyphoridae; genus Chaetophractus; species Chaetophractus vellerosus. Next base: position 9,137 of record PVKH010027187.1, on the reverse strand, counting down.
GGCTCCATTGACTCGCAGCCTGTTTCTCAAGCTTGGCCATTGAGGCCATAGGTCACCACTGTCCATGTGGTGACAGGGTTTTCTATCTTTAGAAAATCCTCTAAGTACTTGGATGGAAGGAGGCAGAATAGGGTGCTGAACACTGCTTTTTGAGAACAGCCTGAGGGGAATTCAAAAGCCTATTCTGTGTTGGACTTGAGCACAAAGCTTCAAAGTGGCAGTGACAGCACAGAGCTGTAAGCTTATAAATTAATAAATCCTCATTGTAAAAACTAATCCATTTCTGGTATATTGCCTTGGCAGCCTTTAGCAAACTAAAAGCACCAGCTATAATAAAGCTGAGCTCCTCTACATTAGATAACTAATTTTCATGTCACAGATCATGATGACATTAATCAGAGGTCTCAAAATTAAATGCCTATTGGGGCAGAGAGGCAACAAAAATAATGGTGGCCCAGGGGTAAGACAATAGGGAGTGGTAGGGACTGTGGCAACCAGAGCTCATATGTCCCATATAAAGGGACAGCTTCCACCAGCTTCAACTAATTGTGGTCATGCAGGAAAGAGGGCCTTGTGTTGGTCTGAGCTTTCAGATTTTCAAGAAAAGCCAGAAATCCATATATTTAAGTCAAATCTCCCAATTTTTAAAAAATGTTCATAACTATTTTTAAAATTTTAAATATATTAGATAGGGCAAACAAAATATCTGCAAACAAAATTGAACTCCACAGGCTGCCAGTTTGTACTAGCTGCCATGATTCCTTATGTCAGAAAAGAGGAGTGGCAGCAAGTGAAGACAGATGCCATCCTGGACCCTGGCTTCAGTTCACCTGGGGCTGACAACACCATCAGGATGCTTGTGCAGCTGTGGTACCCACACCAAAGCCTAGCCACACAGCCGCCAATTAATCTCTGAACTCCTGACCAAGAGCAAAAAGCAGCAAGACACAGGAGAGAGGCAAGTTTCCTCCAGCCAGTTGGGTGCAACACAGGACACGTATAAGGGAAGAGAGATGATTCAGGCTGGGAAGTTCAGTGGCAAATCTAAGAGATCACTGAATGTTAGCCAAGGACCTAGCCTTGGTTCAGGCAGTTAAAAGCCCTGGTTCTGTACCCATCACCTAACTGTGATGCCAGTTTGCCCCATCCCCACTCTCTATCCTCTAACAGTCTGAATCAAACCTTTGCTCTCTCCCTTTGCTCTGAAAGGTCAAATTAACATAAGTTTTTCTGGGACACAGGGTGTTGCTTTAATTGCCATCTGATTATTTTGTATTATTGCTGTATTAACCAAAGGGGTACTGATGCAAAATACCAGAAATTGGCTGGTTTTTTTAAAGGGTATTTATTTGGGGTAGAAGTTTACAGTTACCAGGCCATAAAGCACAAGTTACTTCCCTCACCAAAGTCTATTGCCATGCATTGGGGCAAGATGGCTGCCGACATCTGCAAGAGTTTAGGCTTCCTGGGTTCCTCTCTTTCTGGGGCTTGCCTATCTCCAGGCTCAGCTGCTCTGCTATCGCCACAAGGCCAGCTCTAGACTCTCAGGTGACCAGCTCTGTCTCACCCCAGGGCTCGATTCTCTCTGGGTTCAGCTGCTCTGCATTCTCCCGTGTGTTTACTTCCCAGGCTCCAGCTCAAAACACTCTACTCTTGTCCTTTGCCATATTTTTTCTCTGTGAGTCCCCACCCACCAAGAGGGCAGAGATGCAACATCCTACTGACGTGGCCCAGTCTAAGCCTTAATCATTATCTTAAAAGTGAAAGCTCTGAATCCAATATAACCTAATATGCCCAGAGGGACAGACCAGTTCACAAACATAATCCAATATCTATTTTTGGAATTCATAAACAATATCAAACTGCCACAATTGCCTTCTAACATCATAAAACCTCTTTCTATGCTGTCTATAATATTTCTGTTTCTGGTGATGTCAATGCTGACAAAAACCATCTGACGGGAAGCCCTGATCCTCATTAAGGGATCGCCTCATCTGTGCTGCATTTCTTTTTTCCTATCGTGGAACACAGTGAAGTGATATCTGGCAAGGCATTAAGATTCTCTGCTTCTGGTTTTTCCAAAGAAGGCTAAAATCTGGATTTTTTTAAATGTCAAATCTCCCAATTTTTCAATGTAGGCAACCACTAAAAAATTTTAAACATGTGAGCAAACAAAATATCCAGTTTTCTTCTAAAATGAAAATGTGGAATTAAAGGAGTTCTAAGATCTTATCTAGTTCTGATATAGACTGAGGTGTTTTATGAGTAATTGGTATTTTGGCTTTAGGTGAAATCATTAAATCAAATTTCTTCTTATAAAAACCAGCTCTTAAGATGCTGTTTCCCTTGAGGTACAGCCAAAAAGGGCAGCTGGTCTTATCATTTCTACTCTTTTCTCCCAGAAGTACATCATCTATATACAATTCCTAAGCATATAAGATATGTGATACAACACATAAAATGCACTATGTGTGGTATCTCACAGGGAGCTTCTTCAGGGTTTTATTGGCACATCCCCAGTTCCTGACGTGGGGCATAGCACACAGCAGACACTCAATAAAGTGTGTGGAAAGTTTAAGTTCCCAGGGATATAGCACTCTAGTTGCTATACTTCAATAAGAATAATTGTGAGGTACAAAATTCCACAGTAGATTTATATTAAATACTGGCTATCATGAAATACTTCAGATCATTAGCTATAACTGTCCAAGAATAATAAGTCAGACAAATATTATTTTTACATGTTGTGCATTTAAGACCTCTTCCCAGCAGCCGACTCACATTTTTGGAGAGTACTTGGCTATACTGTAACTCAAAACCTATCTTTACCTCTCAGGAGATACATCCTAAACTAAAAACGACAGATTCCTGGGCCTTAAAAGAGCTGATGGAGAACTGAGTACAAAAATAGAGATAAATTAAAAGTGTTCTAAAAGCAGATGTGGGAAAGTGCTGGATTCTCCAATGCCCTTGTCTCATCTGTGTCTGTGGGACTTACATGGTTATACACAGTAGAGTCCTGAGGTAACTGTGCAAAGGGCACACTTCTCCAGAGCACTGTGACAATCAACCCACCATACGGTTAGACAAATAAAGAGGTTATTCAAAGGTAGTTCTTGACTGCAAATGTCAAGTGGCTGCCGGCTGCTGGTCACAACCTTGAGAGGCAGACGTGAGGTGAGTAGCTCTTCAAAATCACAAAACATGTGGGCTAGGAAAAACGATCATTTCCTTGTATAAAAACACAAAAGTCACGCCATGAAATCTGTCGTTCACATCCCCGAGACTGTACTTTCCTGGCACAGGCTTGGCACGGGCTTCGCTCAGACACACCGAAATGTGCTGATGTTAGCCAGTGGCGCCCTAATTCCCAGAGACTTCTGAGACTTAGGCACCTCTGTTCCATGGAAAGCAGGATGTCTTGGAGAGAACCGCATGGGAGTGAGCTCGCTTTCCAGATAACGCATGGGGAGCATTCTGGTCTCCAGCAAATAGACACTATTTGAAAAGCAAGATATGAAGGCAAGGCCCTGGGGAGGCAGTGGAAATGTGGGGCCTCCCTCATTTCAGGGTCTTACCTCAGCAGCATTTTCTTCAGGGACAGAGAAGCAGCAGGCAGTTGTCATTCTGATTCTTAAGGATTTGGTGATTACATTTGTACCTTTCTAATGCAGATGAGAACATTGAGGGATCAATAAACCACCGCAGGCTTACTCGCAGACCTAGCTGAAACCATCTTTCACCGCAGGGAAGTACAAGCCACACAATTCACCATTTGGGAACTCATGCAGCTATTGAGATTAATGTGTCCCTCCCCCCACTACAATTCCCTCAGCAACAAGCAGGCCCTCAGGTGTTTGGCACTGTGACCCCCCAACAGGCCACCACACTGCTGCCCCTTTAGAAAGGTCTTTCTTATGCTGAGCTCTAAGTTCTCTCTTCCTAAAACCCAAAGACATGCCTCTCTCCTCTGCCTCTCCTGTAGAGTCCAGGAAGCCAAATACTCACTGTCCCAGCCTCCCCTGCAGCTAGAGGTGGTCATGTGACCCAGTTCTGCTCCATGTGAGGTCTGCTGGGGGCTTTTGACATTTTGCTTCCTTGATAAAAGGGGGCCTGGCTATTCTGCTCTCCCCAAAGTTGAAGGTAGATGCTTTCACTGGTGACCACTCTATAGAAATAGACATCTATGCTCCTAAATAAGGGTCAGAAGAATAAAGATAAGCATGTAGATAGCCATAATGATTTTAGTTCTATAGTAGGTGTGTGTTGGGTATGACTTTTTCTGTAAAGTTAAAATGATATATGCTTTAAATCTTAACAGATATATATAGTCAGTTTGGACCCACTATTCAGAATTTGATTTGTAGGTATATTTCCTTCCATGTGGTTCAACTTATGAATGTCCATATTCTAAGTGACCTGGAAAATAAAATAGAGGAGGTTCTGCTCTTTTTTCTGTGTATTCCTTTATTCTAAGGGTTGCGTCACTGTGAATGAAAATACGAGGATGAGAATCAAGGCTTGCATCTGTCTCTTTAGACACAGACAGACAGCTACATTTGGATGCGACACAGCAGGCCAAATAGTTTATGGCTAATTTTTTCTACATACACCACCAAAACAGTTTCCATATAAATGTTTTAATTATATCGAGGGCAGAAATCACAAAACTCCTCAATGAAGCATCTCCACTGATGACTTGCAACTGAGATCTACTACGTGCCCAGGAAAATACTGACGGCGGACAAAAGGAGTCGCCTGCCCAGCCTCCCCAGCAGGCAGCAGCAGGAGGGGTCGAAAAACTCTCCCACGCATTTGGCATTCATCAAAATGAAGACAATGAACTCTGACTTGAAAATACATCCTTAAGGGAAACAAGCCCTAAGCTTTCCTTTTGCTTTTCATTGCAGTGGTTCCCTGGGATGGGGAAAGGGGAAAGCACACAGGGCAGAGTCAGGGATGCCGGATAAAACACAAAAACTAAGGAACAATTCTCAGGACAAATCAAAACAGTATGAACTATTTCATTTTGCCCATCTCATTCGACTCTGACCATGGACACTAGATGCTAAATCACAGATTTTACGTCTTTTTCCTTTATCCAAAGGAAAGAAGAGGGGGTTCTTTTTTCTTTTTTGACATGAGCACCAAGCACACGTTTGTGGGGGTGCAGGCATAGGGCAGAAGGGGCAGTCGAATCCTGTTCAGCCCCTACATATCCCAGTGGCTGGGCAGGGCATTTGCTTGACCACGCCTGGGGGAAAGCAGCTCTATTAGGCAAAACACTCACCCTCTTTCAGTCTCAATTTTTCCAACTGCAAAATGAAGATATTATGCAATTCCTCATTTTGTACATCAAAATCACTGACACAATTTCATATGACCCAACCTGATAATTCCTGCCTTGCCGATTCAGTTTTTTTTTACAGGATCAAGTAAAATTATTCCCATGAAGGAACATACCCAAAAACTATGAAAGGCTACTAGCTGAATGAATATGAATGCTAATCAATGCTTCAAACTCTGCAAGTGCATAGCTTTATAAATGAAATTATGAATGCAGCATTCAAGAACAACCTACATGGGAATCACTCATTAAAATGCAAACTCCTGGGCCCAACACAGACCTACAGAGTCAGGAAGGGCTGGGGTGAGAAATGGGCACTTTGACAAGCACCTCGGATGATACCTCAAGTTAGAGAAAATACTTTTTCCCAAGACATAAAGCTGCCTCTTTGGTTCTGGGTGTCTTGGCCATGGAAATGAAGCTCTACCCAAGCCCTCTCTTTCCTCACCAAATAAGAGATTACAAAGAACCTAGTGAATTGTAGGCTCTTTTGCCTTAATAATCTGGAAGAAATTCCAGGTGAACATAGTAAAACTAGTCCAATCACTAATCGCTTACTAGAAGCTGATAAAACCTAATGAAGATGTCATCTTTTGCAATAGCATGTCTTCGCCACCTAACTCTCAAATCCAAGTCTTTTAAACGTCGTGTTTAAGTTCGTGAAGGTGGACACAGGCCTCCCCTCCATGTCCACCTCACACCCAGACTTACCCCTCAGGATGTAGTTCTGATAGTTCTGATCTGCCTCAGCTCCCACTTTAATCAAACAGGTCAGACCTTCCGCCATTACAAATTCATGCACCAAATCCTTGTCATCCTGGCAAGAAAGAAAAATAAGACACTTCAAATACTTTTCCCGTCCATCCTCCATGCAGGCAGTGTTGTTAAAGCCTTGTACAAACCTCTGAAGCTAGAACTACCCCTAAAGATCCTTCCACTCTATTCAAATGAAGTATCTTAAGTACTGCCATAGGAATCTCACCACCGGTCTTCATATGGTTGTCCACCAAAGATGAATTATTGCCTTGTGGGCAATGTAATAAAGATACAGTGTTCTTTTTTTCATTCTTCAAAAATTACTAGGCTCCACTCCCTCACAGGTCCCTATGGACTGACCACATGAAGCTTGCTGAGACATTTGATTGCAACACAGACCATCGAGTGAAGGATTCAAAGTCCCTTGTGCGTCCCAAAAGATGCTCCTTCAGGATGCTGGTTACAAGCGTCTTACAAATGGTCTCTGAGCAAGCAGTCTCTCCAGCAGCCAGTACTGGCACGACAGGCCCTTTACCCGGAGCAGCCTCCTTTCCTCTAAATATTGCCCCTGTCGGCTGGCAGATCTGATCCCAGAAGGCAGGAGAAGGAATCTAGGTGGTCATCTAATCCAGCGGACCTCTAGTGAAGTCTCCAGACTGGCAGCTCAGCCTCACCTTGGAACCTGTTAGAAGTGCAATTTCTCTAGCCCCTCCCCAGACCTGGTGAAAAGGAAACTCTACAGTGGGCCCAGTAATTTGTATTGAACAAGCCTTCCTGGTGATTTTGAGGAGCTCAGATGATTCTTACTTCTGATGCCTTCAACTTAGAACCCCCTGAGGGGCTTTTAAAATAAATAGGAAGCAGGACTTACCCAGATCGATTTAATCAGAATATCTGGGGTGGGACACAGAGTTTGCTATTAAATTCCCCAGGGAATTGTACAGGGCAGCTAGTTTGAGAACCACTGATCTAATCCTACCTTTTCCTTACAGATAAAGACACTAAGACTCAAGAGTGGCAAAAAATTTGGCCAGGACGACCTAATCACGTGTGGCTGGCCCCCAAGCCTTCTGACCCCAAGCCTAGTAATTTTCCTGTAGCACCAAGTTCTGTGGAGCTCTACAAAGAGATTTTTTCCAGCACCATTTCAGGAGATTTCCTCTATTAGACAGTGCTCTGTCTCAAATGCATCTAGGATAAACCTGGAACATTCATCATAAATTATAACAGAAAAAAAAAACCTCATTGATGTAAATAGTAGAAAGCTTAATGGGCTAATGAAAGGTTATTATAGAAATAGTCAGTAGCCATGGTTCATCTCCAAAAGAGAAAAAATAATTTAGACGCACTGGCAAACGCTCCTGTCCCTACATGAAATCAGCCCCTTATTTTAATTTTATAGCATTTTCCAATTATATGGATGGGAGACTTCAGCTGAATGTGGGCAGGCATGGCAGAGGATCCCTTTTAACCAAGAAAGCACTTAATACTCTGAGAGGGCACTGGAGGAGTGGAGAGCCACACTTGTACCCCGAAGTAATGAAAGACAGCTGTGTTAACTCAGACAGTTAAGATAATCATGGCTTTGGAAGAAAGAGAAAACGGGACAATATCATGAGTTTTTGGAAAATTACTTTACACTCATGTAAAGAGGAAATAAAAAAAATAATTCTCTCTCCATCCATATCCTTTTCCACCAGCATATGTGAAAAGTGAACATTTAGATGAGCTCATGTCTAGTCAGAAAGTTTTTCCAAGCATGTAACAAATGTTTATTACTTTAACTAAGACTAGATTCACACATGACTTCACGGTAAAAAAGTGAGAATGAGCTCTCAAGAAACCACTCAAGCTAATCACTAATATTAATATAGCAGAGAATTTACTGCCTGGCAAAAGCACTAGGGAAAAACAATGGACAAGTGAGACAGTGTTTATAAAAACAATTCAGAACCTTAAAGAAAAATTATGTACATATGCAAATAATATAGTTAGGAAACATACATTTATGAAAAACAAATTAAGAAAATCTTTAAAACTATGTTATAGATTTAAAACATATACCCCAAAGATATAGGCATTAATAAATGATTTTTTATGTTATTTCTTAAATAAATGATTTTTCAAAACATTGATTTCAGGCTAGAATGAAATCAAAATGTTAACACTAGCTAATAAGTGATTATTGATGCATTTCAGCATTTTCTATGCTAGCCATGCATTTTTTACCTGTGATCAATCAGAAATTGTGATCAATTTTTTAATGCCTTCTATTAGTAGTCAACTTAATATTCAAGGAATAGTCAACTAAATCTGGGTGACCAATGTTCTGTTTTTTTAGACCCTTACAGTCCAGTTCCAAGAATCCCCACACCGATAAACACAAGAGGTGATGGAGATGCAGACCTGTGGAGTATGGGAGAAGGTAGTCCAGCCAGACCCTTGATGCCTATACAGCCATTCTGTTCCCAATTCATTGCTGCCCTGTGGTTTAGTACTGTTTTGTGCATGCGTGTGTGGTCTTCCAAACAGATTATGACCTTCCGGTAGCAAGCACCTTCTTAACATTTCTTTTAAGTCCCTCTCCTTGCCTATACAGTGCCAACAAAGGCTGCTCAAAAATATTTGTTTGATGAGTAAATAGTAGAAATAACTGCCCTGAGAATTCAGAGAACAAACACTATGGCGTCAGCTTAGTGAAGGCATGAGCAACAAGAGGCTTAACATGTGTGTTTTGCTTTATTTTTTACATTTTCATTATGGAAAGCTTTAAACATATACAAAGAAAGCAGAATGGTTAACCCCAAGTGCCAATCAACTCATGCCAATCCTGTTTCATCTATAATCCTGCCCTCTCTCACCATACTCTTTTGAAACAAATACCAGCTATCACATCATTTAATCCATAAATATTTCAATGTGTCTCTAAAATATAGGAAGTCTTTTAAAAATATGTCCCAGAATACCTAAATTAAAAACTAATACTTTCTTAATTTTATCAATGTCCAGTGAGTGGTCAAATTTCAAACTGTCT